>CAUYQU010021078.1:0-11970 GCA_963574635.1 Cheracebus regulus
AGCCTGGAGAAGTGAAGGAATATGCCCAAGGCTGAGTCTTCCAGTGTTGGAGTTGGTTCTTAAAGAGGGTGCCCTTCATCACTCCCTTGTGCTGCTTCCTGGGTTGTGGTTTAGCAGCTCCAGAAACAGTGTTTCCCAAGCTTGGGGCTTGAATCAGGAAACCCGTGGCAGTGCTCAGCAGAGACCGCAGGACTCCAGAAGACTGGAAGATCTGCAACACCTTTCTGATTCTCAGAAACATGTGGCAAAACCCAGTCATTGCAGCCTCTCTGCAGCATTTTTCCTCCTTTGAGGCTTGGTTTGAATGTTGGGATGATGGGAAAAGCCAAGTGATTTTAGTATTCAAAGCTCTGCTTATTAAAGCTAGAGAGAAATCTTTTCTTTCTTAGAGAAAAAGGTTACCATGTAGTAGAAGCCTGGCATTTCTATAAAAACAGGTATCTATAGAACAATTTCAAGAACACAGAATGTTCTAAAAATAAAGTATACTGAAACAAGCATTAACCAAAAGAACTCGTCAGATGTCAGCTGTAGACTCAGAAGAATCAGTTTTATGATGAAATGCAGTTGAAACATTTGGATTCCTTCAAGTTTCTTTTCCTAGCACCTACCTTAACTTCCTCTTTAAAACCAACAGCCTCAATTTTTCTTGTTTTTCAATAGTGAGTTATTTACTGAAGAAAACCTCAGAATTCTTTTCCTCCTCAAACTCCTGTGTTGCCCATGTAACGGTGACTTCTTTTCCTCGGAGCTGGAGCTTGGCACCAGGGTTGCATCCCTTCAGCATGAATGTCGTGGCACCCTCCATGGGACTCTACAAAGCACTGTCATTCTACTCAGTCTAGCCAGCTCTAGCTCTGTATTTCAAGCCAGGACAATTCTTTCTCCCACCCTTAGAATTTCAAAGAATAAATAACTCTCCATATTTGTGTAAATCTTTTCAGAAATGGTTTGTGTCACCCCTGGGAAGCACTCTGGACAGCAGACCTTGGGCGACCTCCAGATGTGGGTCAAGTAAAGAAGTGGGTGTTTATGGAGCTCAGGGACCTGGGAGCCCCAGGCTTGTCAAAATAGACATGGAAATTAGCCATGCATAGTGGCACATGCCTGAATCCCAGCTACTCCGGAGGCTGATGTGGGAGAATCACTTGAACCCAGGAGGCAGAGGTTGCAGTGAGCCAAGATCACACCAGCCTCGGCGACAGAGTGAGACCCTGTCTAAAAAAAAAATAAGTATAAAAACTAGACGTGGAAGCATAGGGTGACCCCTTCTCCTTGGTATTCAGTTAGGAAAACTCCCATCTGCAATGCTTCTCTCTTTTTAGCAGAATTAGGCAACAGAAACAGACTGCCTGGTAAAATTATAATAATTGCACAAGACTTGGTTAACTTTTTTCCTTTTTTTTTTTTTTTAAAGAAACTTCCTTTTACCATCCCAGAATTGGTGCAGGCATCCCCGTGCCGAAGTTCAGATGGAATCCTCTACATGGGTAAGAGTTCCCGTCTCCAGCCCTGAAACTTGTGTCTCTTTGACGTAAGTCCCCGAATCTGGGAAAGTGGCGTGTGGAAAGAGAGGGCGCAGTTACCACCTTGCCAACCCTTTCTTTCCTGGGTTGTGCTTCAGGTGCTGTTCTCCCCAGGATCAGCTGACCAATTAAGAAAGGGTTCCCCCAACTTGGGAGAAGAGTTGCCATCATTAATATGGTTACTCATTTACAAGCTTTTAGTTGCTGTGTTGACTTAGTCCTGAGATTTCAAGATTGCAACACACTCGGTGGCAATTGGATGAAATTTAAAGTGAATACAATCATTAAGCGAAGAAAGGAAAGCCAGGCTCTGCCTGTTAATTATAGGGCTTTCTTAGTGTTTTCTGCTATCAGAATATTTGATAAAACAGCACTTAATAGCTTGCCCAGATAAACGGCCTTCATACCTATGGGGTCACAGCTTTCAAAGCATCAGATCACTTGCTTTTCTTTTACCATGTTGCTGCCAAAATGTCAATAAAAAAGCATTTGCAACACAAAGGAGAGCTGTATTTATCTTGAAATTGTAGTAGTAATAATAGCACGTATTTGTACAGCAGCTTTCTTTTTGAGGAACTGAAAGTGCTTATTGCCTATTCGTGCCTCGAGGAGCTTTATGTATATTTCTGGTCTCAAGTGTAGGCCAGACTTTTAAGGTTCTCCTCAGGACACTGGTACTCTTGCTTCCTTCCACACCTTCAGAATGAGGAGCTCCTAGCCTAGGAATTGGAGGAGATGATCAGCACAGATTTTTCTCTCTCTGGGCCATGCCCTGGGAATATCTGACAATCTTCTGACCATCCATGTCACTGTGTCCTATCTGGTCTTCCAGCTCTTGCCACCGATTTGTCACTTATAGTCTGCTTAGACTATTGTCTTCTCATCATCTTTGCATTGTGCCCTCTTAAGCGAGTTCATTAAACATTTAAGAGCATGAGAGTTCCCCAGTCTATCCATTAAAGTAATAGCTGAGTTATGTAAACTCTAGTGGTCCTTGAAGGAACCAGCTATGTCATGCCAGATGGAAAAGGTTTGTGGTCCTAGCTCTGTTCCCCTCTACCTTCAGATCATATTTCTATTATGGTTTTGTCATTGAGAACAGAATTGTAGTCCATGGGAAGTTGCACACATGTGGAGCAGGCATGTATGCAACATCTATCAGAACTTTGGAAGTATAGCTTTAGCAAATTCTAGGCTGGGCGCAGTGGCTCACAGCTGTAATCCCAGTACTTTGGGAGGCTGAGGCAGGAGGTTTGCATGAGGAAACCAGCTTGTTCAACATAGTGAGACCCTATCTCTGTAAAAGAAACATTTTTTAAAAAATTAGCCAGGTGGCAGGGCGCAGTGGCTCACACCGTAATCCTAGCACTTTGGAAGGCTGAGTACGGCAGATCACGAAGTCAGGAGATCCAGACCATCTGGGCTAACATGGCGAAACCCTATCTCTACTAAAAATACAAAAATTAGCTGGGTGTGGTGGTACACACCTGTAGTCCCAGCTACTCTGGAGGCTGAGGCAGGAGAATCGCTTGAACCCTGGAGGTGGAGGTTGCAGTGAGCCAAGATTGTGACGCTCCACTCTAGCCTGGGCAACAGAGCAAGACCATGTCTCAAAAAAAAAAAAAAATTCAAAGGTTCTGTGATCTTCCCCAGCATCTCAATATTCTGCTTATAAGAGTCTTCAAAAAATAGGAGACTTTTCCAGTAAGTTAGGAAGATACAAATGACCACCAGAGATCATGCTTTACAAAACAGAAATATACATGTCACAATGACTGTGTTGACCTTCAGTTTGGAGGCCTGTGTTACAGACTCTGCATTGCTAGGATGCTGTTGGGTATATACCATTGATACATATGCTTTGGGTTTTCTTAATAGTGTTGTTTACTGGGCTGTCTGCCTGTTCCTAATCAGCTGACCAAGATAAAGGGTATTGTGCAAGGCCAGGGAATAACTTACTGGCTGGGAACAGAGGCCAAGACAACTTTGGCCTCCTTAGCATCAGGTTGCAACCAGCTCCTCTGACCAGTCCCAGGTACTAGCTAATTATAGTCATAAACAGTAACTGTAGATCCTTTTCACATGGGGGCTAGTTAGTAGGGCTGTTGAGAAATGTGAGTGATGGTTATTAGGGTGATGAACCCCTGGGCACATTTCTGTATTTCTATAGATCCCAGTTCATGGGAGAAGGATTGCCCTTCACAGGCAAGACTTTTCATATTTAAAGCCACTCATCAAAGCAATAATATCTAACTTGAAAGTTTGGGGAACTTTTTGAAGCTCTAATTATGTTGTTAGGTTTGGAGGAATGTGTATACCATGATTACGTTGTTAGTATAAGACCCATGGTCCTAAGGAGTTTTATAATCTCTGCATTATCATTTACATCATCACCTTAGAAATGTCTTCAACATACTAAGAATTTCAGGTCTGTCTCTCTTAATACAGAGAACGTTTGGTCTGCTAGTTTGGCAGTGATACTTTTTTCCATATGGTGTAAACCGCAGTGTGTTTTTGTGTCCTTTCAGGTAAAAAGCAGGACATCTGGTATGTTATTGACCTCCTGACTGGGGAGAAGCAGCAGACTTTGTCATCGGCCTTTGCAGAGAGTCTCTGCCCATCAACCTCTCTTCTGTATCTTGGGCGAACAGGTAAGAAATGAACCTTTCTCCTCTACAACCTGCCTCTTTTCAGAAGGGATTTGAAGAAGCTGCCCCAGCCTCCTTCCCCAGAAGGTGGTCAGAGCTGCCTTTTTCCAAACACAGGTCTGATCATGTCATTTCCCTTTATAAGACCCTTCAGTGTCTCCCCCACTGCCCAAGGGATACAGTCCAAACTGTACCACAGCCCAGAAAAACTCCTGTGATGCAGCTGCCACCTCTCTTGCCTCATTCTCCCTGCATTTCTCTCATTTAAAAGTTTTCCAGCCAGGTGTGGTGGCTCACACCTGTAATCCCAGCACTTTGGGAGGCCGAGGCAGGTGGATCACCTGAGGTCAGGAGTTCAAGACCAGCCTGACTAACATGGCGAAACCTTGTCTCTACTAAAAAAAATACAAAACTAGCTGGGTGTGTTGGCATGCGCCTGTAATCCCAGCTACTCAGGAGGCTGAGGCAGGAGAGTTGCCTGATCCCAGGAGGTAGAGGTAGATAGCAGTGAGCCAAGATTGTGCTATGCACTCCAGCCTGGGCAACAGGGGTGAAACTCCATCTCAAAAAAAAGAAAGTTTCCCAATTAGCGTGAACTACCTGCAGTTCCCAGAATAGCAGTGCTATTTTTAAAGACTTGTAGTGGTGTGGCCCTCTCCATCAGGTATGCCTGTTTTACCTATCTGGCAAATATCCTCTCTTCTTGCACAGCTCTGCTCAAAAGTCACCTTCTCTGTGAAGCCTCTTCTCTAGCCCCACAGCCCCAACCCTGGTCAGTCACACCCAGCTGTCCCTTTCTAAGGGTACAAGTCACTGTTAACAGGCCTGTTGGGCATCCATCTCACCCCTTGTCATTGTCCCTTTACAGGCATGACTCCACCCCTCTTCACTGCACCATTTTCTGTTTCCTCTCTCTTCAGCCTCTTTCTTCTTAACACTTGACACTGCATATTTATAAATTATATGTGCCTGCTTCCTTCCTCCCTCACTAGAGTATCAGTTCCCTGAGGGTACAACTTTGTTTTGCTCACCTGCTATCTCTCCATATCAGGCATATTGCCTGGTACGTAGCAGGGGCTCAATGTTTGAATGTATGAATGGGTGGGCCCCATTACTGCAGAGATCTGCCTTACTCATTATCATACATGCAGCACCTCACATATGTTGGGGATGCCATGAAAATTGTTGAATGATACTAAAAGCTAAAAGGAAAAACAAAAAAACATTTAGAAGGAAAAAATTACGCTAAAAACCTAGGATGAATTCATTGCAATTGAGTACTACCATTTAGGTCTAAACTTTCAGGCAGCCAAGGATTTGAAAAAAAGAGAACCTTCCTGAAAGTGTTGTGGAAAGCACTGCATTTCTAAAGCTCAGTGAGACTAATCTTGGGCCCTGCAGAAGCTAGCTGGGCTCTCCTGAAACTGGGTGGAAGGTCTTAGACTATAGGACTGTCCACCTTCCCCATGTGAAAATCAGATATTCCAGCTTCTAACTATGGTGACTGCTTAGGATTTATGTGTTTACCTTTTCCATCAAGTAAAGCCTTACAGTGGTTCCAACTTCATCCAGATATAGAAATTGTGTCGTTCTCACGTAAAATTGTGGTATTCAAAGGAGATGGGAGATATGCATTAGGTGGAAAGTGTGTGCATAGGTGTATAAATCCATTGTCTCCATTATCTATTGCTGCATGACAAACCATCCCAACTTAGTGCCTTAAAACAAATGTTTTATTGTTAGCGATTCTATAGGGAATTTAGAAAGGACTCAACAAGGGCCCATCATCTTTACTCTACATGCTTGGCTGGCCTCACTCATGTATCTGAGACTTCAGTTCACTTCCATGTGACCTCTCTCCATACAGATAGTCTGGACTCTTGACGTGGCAGCCGGGCTCCCTCTTGAGTAAAAATGAGTGTTACAGTGCCTCCTTAGGTCTAGGCTCTGAAATTCCAGAACCTTCCTTCCACTGCAGTCTGTTGGTCCAAACAAGTTGCAAGGCCGGCTGAGAATCAAGGGTAGAGATAGAGACTCAGCCTCTTAATGGGATGAGTAATGTGCATGTTACAGGAAAGGGAAGAATTGGTGGTGGTGACCTTTAGAGATTTTCTACCCTTGCAGTCGTCCCTTGGGCTATAGTCATTTACAACCCTTCCACTCCCTCCCAAGACCTGCAAAGTTAAATCTCCGCATCAGTCCCAAAATCTCACATCTTGTGATCTGCATCAGGTCTAGAAGTGGATGATGCTCCTCGAGTATAGCTCCTCTTGATTGGAGACCTGTGAGTTAAAGAGACAGGGTCTTTCTCCCCTTCCTATCCCCCAACCAATATACAGTGGTGAAACAGAGACAGGATAGCTGCAGTAAACACGTCCATTCAAAAAGGGACAGGAAAGAGAGACACATATCACATACTGGGCGTTAGTCATTCTGAAATCCAGCCAGGCACATGTTTTCAGGTTCCCCTCCTCCAGGGGAAAGGAATATTTCTTCATTAGGGCCCAGTTTTGCCCTCTGCAATTGGTTCCCTAATCTAGTGCTCTCAGTAGCTCTTGGTTCTGCTCTCTGAGAAGTCCTTTCTTTTCCATAACAAATGGCCAGTTTTGTATCTTTCTCAATCTGTTCCTTGTCCATTGAAATTTGGGGATCTAGAAGCCCTGTTTTTCAAGTTGACTGTCTCTGATCCTTTTAGTCTATGCTGATACCACTCCTTTAAAAACTATTTGGGCTTCCCATTTCATTAGATAAAAGCCATACCCACAAGTCTCTAGACTTTGGAATGCGAGTGCTATTGGACAACACATGGTTCTTAGAACTCCCTTGATGTAGACGGTCTATGATGGGCCACCTTAAAATCTTTCTGAGGTCTCAAAGAAGGATCTTGCAGCTTCACCCTTGATTTGATTGATCTTGACCCTGAGCCCATTTTTTTTTTTTTTTTTTTTGCTGACAGTACCCTGGATTTGGTCTTTGCCTTGAAGTTATTTTTTATATTGAGAATCTTTTCCAGTGATAGTCAGTCCTGGCTCCTTTATATTTCCTCTGTATTCTGCTTGAAAACTGAATGATTTCTTCCTCAGCTCATTTATCTCACAATATATCACATACAGTTAAGAGAAACCATTCGACATTTTCTGCCTTCTCTCTGGAAATCTCTTTAGCTGGATCCCTGAGTTGATTAGGTACTTTTTCTGTCTTCCAAGTTACTGCAAGCAATAGTCATGCTCATCATGGCACCCTCCACAAGCTGGGTCACCCCTTTTCCACTTTGAATAGCAGTGTCCCTCTCTGCACTATCAAGTCTCCACTAACCTTCTTGTCACCCTCCCAGCCTCCATATGCCAACTGGTCCCAAAGTCAATGCCACGTTTTAGGTGTTTGTTATGGCGCTATCCTGCTTCTAGGTGCCAGATTCTAATATCAGTAGTCATTGCTATGTAATAAGCCACCCCAAAGCTTAATAGCTAACAAGAACAGTCATTCTATCGCTCACGATTCTGTGAGCCATGAGTCCAAGGGCATAGCGGGGGTGGCTCGTCTCTGCTTCCACATGCTGTCAGCTGGGTTCACTCATGTGTCTGGGACTTCAGTTCTCCTCACATTGCCTTTCTCTGTTGACATGGATAGTCCTGACTTTAGCATACAGTTTACAGAGGATTTGTTTGTTATAATTAGGTAAGGACCACACCTCAGTAGGTACTGTGGCCCCTCTGTGGTAATGGGTGACTGGTCTGTGTTCTTTAGAATACACTATTACCATGTACGACACCAAAACCCGAGAGCTTTGATGGAATGCCACCTACTTTGACTATGCAGCCTCGCTGCCTGAGGACGACATGGACTATAGTAAGTGCTCTGGGCTGGATTTCACAAGGTTGGGCCAGTACTTTTGACCTATGTGGAAACAGTTGCTCCAGAAAGTAGGATTTTCTTTTAAGATACTCTTTGTCACCAGGTTCTTTCTTTCCATGGACTTTCCATGAGCTTATCATAAATACTTCCCACCATCAATATGCAGGAACCTAGGTGAAGTCTGAAAGGAAACCAAAGTAAAATGGTGACAAGCTTAGCCAGAGAGGAAGGAGGACACACCTTGTGGAGTCTCTCTCTGTCACAGAAGGAATTGACTGCAAGCCCATGGAAAGGAGAAATGAAATCACCGTAGGACATTAACAACCCTGTCAAGAAGGCCACTCTCCAAATGTGGCCCATCCCTAGGGAATGTTGTTTCTCTAGTTAACATTCACCCAGCTCACATGAAAGCTAAAAACTGATTTCGCCACCTTAACATTGGTATCACAGTTGGACTCTGCCTTTTCTGGTCAAGGACCTAGAATATTTTCGTTTTTCTCTGAGGACTCCTTTGAGAATCAGATGGATCAGTGTCAATGGTTCAGGTCTGACTTTCAGGGCGTTTTTTTGTTTTTTGGGTTTTTTTGTTTTTTGAGACAAGATCTCACTCACTTACCCAGGATGAATGCAGGGGTACAATCATGGCTCAGTGCAGTCTCAGACTCCTAGCCTCAAGCGATCTTCCCACCTCAGCCTCCTGAGTAGCTGGGAACACAGGCTTGTACCACCACTCCCCACCTCCCTGGCTAATTTTTTGTTTGTTTGTTTGTTTGTTTGTTTGTTTGTTTTGTAGAGATGGGGCCTCACTATGTTGCCCAGGTTGGTCTTGAACTCCTGGACTCAAATGATCTTCCCTCCTCAGCCTCTCAAAGTCTTGGGCTTACAGCCATGAGCTACCGAAGCTGTCCCTTTCAGTTTGATCGATGAGTTTCAGGTTATTGCTATGAAATGCCAGATTAATAGATATCTCCACTGGCTCCTTTCTCCTCAATATTTACTCTCACTTATTGAATAGAATGGTAAAAAAACATCACCAAATAAATTGCCTTTGGGAGAGTGATCCTAAGTTGTGTTTATAAACCAGCCAGCTCTCAGTGTCTTGGTATTGTAGAGCCTAAGCAAGTTCATTAGAAACAAGTGAAATTGTTCAGAGGAGATCTGAGAATATTCCAGAAGTCTTATTTCCTCTGGCTGAGTGACTACAGCCTGCCACAAGAAAAGAGGATGTGGTTGCAGGATGGGGTGAGACTCAAAGTGCTTTGTTTGTTTGATCTGTACAGAGATGTCCCACTTTGTGTCCAACGGTGATGGGCTGGTAGTGACCGTGGACAGTGAATCTGGGGACGTCCTGTGGATCCAAAACTACGCCTCCCCTGTGGTGGCCTTCTATGTCTGGCAGCGGGAGGGTCTGAGGAAGGTGATGCACATCAGTGTTGCTGTGGAGACCCTGCGCTATCTGACCTTCATGTCTGGGGAGGTGGGACGCATCACCAAGTGGAAGTACCCGTTCCCCAAGGAAACAGAGGCCAAGAGCAAGCTAACGTGAGTTGGGAGCTCAGGGAGGGAGAGGGTGGCTGTGGCCTTTGTGTTCTGGTGCTGTCACAGTGTAGCAGGTCCTGCACAATAGGCCAAAGGCAAGGCAGTCTCTGAAGCCACAAGGAATCCAGAGCCAAAACTGCTTCATTCGGAAACCTCAAAATACAAGAGCTGAGAGGCACCCCTTGATGCTTCAGAGTTCTTAAATGTTACATAAAAATCATGGGTGGGAGGTGCCGGGCACCGTGACACACATCTGTAATTCCAGCTACTGGGGAGGCTGAGAGGCTGACTGAGGTGGGAGGATTGTTTGAGGCCAACCTGGGCAACATGGCAAGACCCCTCTCCCCACCCCCTGACCCACACAAATAAAGGTGGGGATATGAAAGAGACTGCCACTGTTAAGTACATGTTTGGATCTGTCTTAGGTGGTAGGAATGCAAGAGATTTTTTATTTAACTTTCTATATTTTCTAAATTTTTATGTTATATTCATTTTAAAAATCAGGAAAAAAAAAAGCTACGATGTGTGTGTGTGTCCAAGACTCAGCAGGCCTCTGCTCTCCATCCCCCTGTTAATAGCCTGTCACTGAGTCACAAACTTGCCAAGTCTCAGTTTCCTACTTTATAGCGTGGCCATTACTGTGGGTGGTATTTGCGGCTATGATTCCTCCCTTCTGTGAGATCTGGAAATTAAATGACTCTGAAATGTATGTATCTGTTTTTCTCCTAGGCCCACTCTGTATGTTGGGAAATACTCTACCAGCCTCTATGCCTCCCCATCAATGGTACATGAAGGGGTTGCTGTCGTGGTAAGTTCACTATGGAGGGCTCGCAGCTGCCTAACTGCTTCTGTTCCTTTGCTACGCGTGAGCATCCTGCAGGTTAAGAATGCAAAACACAGCCAGGTACGGGTGGCTCATGTCTGTAATCCCAGCACTTTGGGAGGCCAAGGCAGGTAGATCACTTGAGGTAAAGAGTTTGAGACCAGCCTGGCCAGCGTGGTGAAACTCCATCTCTACTAAAAATACAAAAAAATTAGCTGGGCGTGGTGGTGGGTGCCTGTAGTCCCAGCTACCTGGGAGGCTGAGGCAGGAGAATGGCTTAAACCCAGGAGGCAGAGGTTGCAGTGAGCTGAGATTGTGCCATTGCACTCCAGCCTGGGTGACAGAGCAAGTTACTCTGTCTCAAAAAAAATCAAAACACAAATCTTAAATTCTCAAAAACAGTTTCTGCACATGCCACATTCTACTTTGAAATAAAAATGCATGAGAAAAACAGCTTCTTAAAGCCGAGGAATCCCTGGTTGTTTCCCTTTGCTTTTGTGTTCAAATTTAAACTCCCCAGGCTGGTGTTCATGGCCCTCCTTAATCCAGTCCCATGATCCCCGTCCACCACCTTGTTAGTTTCTCTGTGTGAGTTGCACAGTCCAACCAAGCGCATCTTCTCCCTGACTTCCACAAGCTCCCTGTTCATCTTTCCCCTGGGCTTTTGTTCAGCCTGCCCCTCCCACTTCAAATGCCCTGTCTTCCTTTTCCCTACTATAACCCTTTGCATGCTTTTCCAATCTCTCCAAGCCTCTTTGGGCCTCACCAGCCTGCCTCAAGCACTCTGTCTCTGAAAGTCCGAGGCATCATAATCCTAGCTGTTTGTTTGGATCCCTACAATGTTGGGCTGTGTGGTTGGCTCTCTTGTCATCCCGGTGAGTTGAGCAGCTTCTCCTGTGAGCAGACAGGGTCTGCCTCTGTCATAGTTCCAGCAGCACCCGAGCCAGCACCAGGCATGTGGCTGGACTTTATTCCGCTCCCCTCATTGCACTGATTGTGACTAACAGAGATACCCACTCGTTCTCCTTCACTTATGTCTGCTTCTCATAATAACTTCTTGGAGGCCAGGCGTGGTGGCTCACACCTGTAATCACACCTGTAATCCCAGCACTTTGGGACGCCAAGGCGGGTGTGGATCATGAGGTCAGGAGTTTGAGACCAGCCTGACTGACATGGTGAAACCCCTTCTCTACTAAAAACAAAAAAATTAGCCGGGTGTGGTGGCAGGGGCCTGTAATTCCAGCTACTCAGAAGGCTGAGGCAGGAGAATCGCTTGAACCCGGGAGGCAGAGTTTGCAGTAAGCCAAGATTGTGCCATTGCATTCCCGCCTGGGCAGCAGAGCGAGACTGTGCCTTAAAAAAAAAAAAAAAAAAAAGCTTCTTGGAGTTTTTTTTTACACATACTTCTTGTTCCCCAGTACCCAAACATAAGAATCTAAAAAGATGTCCATGTTAAAGCCATCAGTGCAGCATGTCACATCTCGAGGGAGGAGCTTCTTTGCCCAGTCCTTGGGCCTTTGTGTCTTGCTCTGTCTTGGACTTGCCCTGCACTAGAAAACACTCACCTTGCAGGACAGTG
>CAUYQU010021079.1:0-21730 GCA_963574635.1 Cheracebus regulus
CCCGAAGGTTTTCTTAAAGGAGGCTACCCTTTTTCTTTTTAGCTAAGGGAATCTGAATGTATAGAGAGCTGTATTTCTCTTTCTCTTCTTATAAGTATTCCCGTAACCGCTGGGGTATTCTATTTTTTTCCAGATTTTTAAGCAGCCCAACTAAATCAGAAGGCAGTCATTTTCTGCATGACAGTTCAGCTAGTGTCCCGTAATAGCCCACAACCCTAGAAATACCAAATCACACTTTTTGCAGGTCTTTTGATTATTAGCATCCTTTTCCCCAAAAAACTACAAAGGAAAGACAAAAGAAGGCCACTTTTTCTTTAGCTTACATGTGTGGTCATCTACAAAATGTTAGACTTCTTATCACACATGTTTTAGTATGAATAGTATGGTAACACACACACATGAAGTTGGTGATTTTCATTCTCCCTATTTTCAGAACCAATCTCTGCTCTAGGGACACATTTGTACCTAACAGTAGATTTTCATATTCCTTAATTCTGCTTTCTGCCCTTCTTGGAGCTTTCTGTAATATATCTTTAGCCCTCAGATCACAGAGCATTCATTAATTTATGCATGCATCCATTCATCCACCCATCTATCTATCCACACATTCAGCAGTCATGTCTTATCATTGTTCCAGGCACCGTATGTAAATATAAACATGAATTTTGAATTATTTGTATGACATCCATGTATCCTTTCAGAACACAGTTGTGTCAGTATAGGGCCATTAGAAGAGGGAATTTCTATTAAATCACTAGCTTTTTTATTTGATGTTTTCAGTAGAGATTAATAGAGTTCTGTTTTCAGTGGGGATGAATTCAGAGTTAGTGTCTATTTATTGTGTAAGTGGAGGAATCTTGAATAGCTGGATCTTCCACTGGCCCAGATGCCCATCCTCCTTGCAAAGAGCTTATGGAAGACACATGTGCAGGAAAAGTGATGGGATGCATTATTATTAGCCTTGGCTTTATTATAAAATCTCACGAGTTTAACTTTGGTAAACCTGGGTGTACCGAGTGGAGAATGGCTGAACTCCTAAGAACCAAGAGGTCTGGAAGAGAGCCTTGCATAGCGAAGACGCCCAGTGGATATTTGTTAAATGAAGAAGTTGGACGGTTCAGCCTTGCTCTCACACTGGCCTTCCATGCCCAAACCCAGGCCCTGGAACTCAGCTCTCCTGTAGGACCAGAGTGGAGGCAAAGGCTCCAATACAGCAAGCGTTTGGCTTCAAAGTCCAAGCACCACCCCAGGCCTCCTCCAGCTGCCACGCTACCCCTGGTCTGCCTAGGAGAAAGGGTTTCCTGAGCAATGAGACCATCTCCTCTCCTGGAGAAGCCCTGAGCTCTCTGGCCATGTGGGTGGAAGAGGAAGAGGAAGGGTCACATGCATGTACCCCAGACCCTTTCACCCTCTGACCACCCACACAAAGCAGACCCAGGTCAGCATTCACAAACCAAAAGAGCAGCTTTCTTTTGGGACAGTTCAGTGCCCTGTCCTTGATCCTGTTTATTTTTGGGCAGGATTCCAGCTGGTCATGTGACAGAATGGATGTATTAGGGTTCTCTAGAGGGACAGAACTAATTGGATAGATGAACATATGAAGGGGAGTTTATTAAGGAGAACTGACTCACACGATCACAAGGAGAAGTCCTACAATAGGCCATCTGCAAGCTGAGAAGCAAGGAAGCCAGTCTGAGTCCCAAAACCTTAAAAGTAGGAAAGTCAACAGTGCAGCCTTCGGTCTGTGGCCGAAGACCTCAGAGCCCTTGGCAAACCACTGGTGGAAATCCAAGAGTCCAAAAGCTGAAGAACTCGGAGCCTGATGTTTGAGGGCAGGAAGGATCCAGCACGGGAGAAAGATGAAGGCTGGAAGACTCAGCAAATCAAGTTCTTCCACGTTCTGCCTGCTTTTATTCTGGCTGTACTGGCAGCTGATTAGATGGTCCCCACCCAGATTGAGAATGGGTCTGCCTCCCGCAGTCCACTGACTCAGATGTCCTTTGGCAACACCCTCGCAGACACACCTGGGAACAATACTATGTATCCTTCAACCCAATCGAGTTGACAGTATTAACCATCACACTGCAGGCACCTTTCACTTCCCCTAGAGGCCAACATCTTCCTTAGAAAAACATTTTTTAATAGTAATTGAGAACTGGAGGAAACTAGAAACACACATGGCCCACCTTGAAATTCTTTTCAATGTTTGTTTCTCTATAATATGTTGATGTGAGTTAAATATATATATATGTTTATTTATTTGTATGCACCTAATATTTCTATAACTTCCATGAGACCAGGGACCAGATGTGATTTCCTTAGCTAGAATAGCCTACACTGATAGGCCTCTATAAAACAAGGAATAATTAAGATGCTTTCATTTGAAATTTTTCTAATCACTGGGTAGCACTTACTGGGCTGATATAAATAGCAAGTCATTTATGCAGCAGATATTTCTGCAGTGTCATCTGCATGCTGGGTATTGTGCTGGGTGCTTAGAACACAGTGTGTCAGCTGGGCACAGTGGCTCATGCCTGTAATCCCAGCACTTTGGGAGGCTGAGGTGGGCAGATCACCAGAGGTCAGGAGTTCGAGATCAGCCTGACCAACATGGAGAAACCCCATCTCTACTAAAAATACAAAAATTAGCTGAGCATGGTGGCAGTCACCTGTAATCCCAGCTACTCAGGAGGCTGAGACAGGAGGATGGCTTGAAGCCGGGAGGCGGAGGTTGCAGTGAGCCGAGATCCTTCCACTGCCCTCCAGCCTGGGTGACAAGGACAAGACTCTGTCTCAAAAAAAAAAAAAAAAAAAAAGTAAAAAAGAACACAGCATGTCAAATTAAACCAAACTGACAGTCCATGGTCTCAAGAAGTCTATGCTCTAATAAGACAGGATACCACCAATCTAGATGTAATATAATGTCTAGAAGAACCAGTGTTATGAAGAAAAGTATAGCTAGGGAAGAAAATACAGAAAAACTGAAGCAATTAGGGGAGTAGCAGGATGATTTTAGACAGGCTAGATGGTCTTACTGGATAGGTGATGTCTGAGCAGTGACCCAGATGAAGCTATGGACCAGAGAAAATCACTCAGAAATCCAAGTTAAGCACAATCAACCTCCAGAAAGTAGTCAAGCTAATGGGGCTTCAGTGGCCCTAATGGTGGGATGGTTTTTTCACCTGGCTCTGGTGCTTTTCAACCCACATATTCTAAATTTCAGCATAACTACCAATGCTGCTGCAAAGTTCCCCCAGAATAAACTTGGGCTTGCTCCAGGGACTAACAATTTCAAAAACCAGATATTAAGAAACTTCTGTGACTATCATTATCATTGAGTTAGCATACCATAAGCAAAGACCAAACTTAGACCTGGAAACTGGATTCAGGACCACTAATGACCTGCTGCTCCTCCTGCCTGGTTAAGGAAGGAATTGGAAAGGATTCCTCAAGCAGTCAAGGGTCCCCCAAAGCCATCCCAACTCCAGCCAGTGCTGTCTTCAAGAATTTCAGAGTATAGAGAATTACCCAAGGATCTAATAACATGAACCCTAGGTCTTTCTTTCACAGGACCCAGGATAATAAGGAAAGTGAACTCAAAAGTAATAGGCTATGTACCGTCAGTGCTAAGCTGCCCCTGACCTGTGGAACCCATGCTGCTGTTCTGTGACCCATGGGGACATCGCCAAAATGCTGCTGGCACCCCTAGCGAGTAATATGCATTGTTACTTTTAGGGTTGCTTCCATCTCCTCAGAAAGAAATAAAAAGAAGCCATGTGTGGTCTGTGCTTGCTTGACAAACTAGTTTCTCAATGTATTTACTGACATCAGAATTTGCATTGCAGACACCAAGAAAACATTTCTGATATATATTGTAGTAAAGAAGAGTAACACTCTTTTACTTCTTCATTTCACCAAATAAAAAATAAGATACTAATCTTTCTCACTGAAGAATTCAGCTACCAACTGGTACATTACTCATTTTTCTACGTGAATAATGTGTATAGTAACTACTAGTGTTCCCAAAAAGGATAATCATGAAGTTTACCTTTTTTGAATTTGGGAAGAGGGAAGAGGAAGAGAAGGGAAAGGGAGTGGAAGGTGGAGGGGAGGGGAAGGGAGGAAGGAAGGAAGGGAGGGAAGGAGGGAGGAAGGCAAGGGAAGGAAGGAGGGAAGGAGAGGGAGAAACCAGTGTGCATTAGTTGGAATTCTCTTTATTTCAAGGAATTGACTTACATGGGCATGGAGGCAACAAGTCTGAATCCTACTGGGCAGGCCAGAAGGTTGGGAACAGAGCAGGAGCTGATGTTGCAATCTTGAAACAGAATTTCTTCTTCCTCTGAGAAACCTCAGTTAAGGCCTTTCAGCTGAATGAATGAGGCCCATTAAGATGGTCAAGGGCAATCCCACTGATTGTAGATTTTAACCCTATCTACAAAATACCTTCACCACAACATCCAAAGTAATGTTTGGTTAAATAACCAGGTACTACAGAGAAGCCAAGATGATATGCAACGCACATTGTCTATGCAGGCAAGAGTCTGAGAAGTATTTGAAGTATTTAATAAAACATATACACAGATTCTGAGAGTTTCTATTGTCTGATGACTAAGAGTATGAAATGAGTGACAGAGCCAAGATATTAAGCCCAGGCAATCTGACTCCCCGCCCTCCTAACCACTACTCAGTACTTTCACTGGTTCAAGGCTCAAGCTCTCGTTGACTATAACGGATTGAATATTCCATTAAAAAAAAAAAAGCTTTCATCAAATGGATTGTGTGAATTAGATGGCCTTAGAATTTGCAACTGAATTATCAAAAATAGCTATAAGAGATATCAAAAATATGATTGAACACATGTTAATACCTGAAAAATGTGTGTGGTCTTATATAGACTATGACAATACAGAATTGTATTAAGCCTAAAGTAATCTTGAGATGAAAATACATTTATATCTTAAGAGCACAATAGTGCAAAATTCTGCCAAGTGACTTGGGTGGAGGAATATATATGTATATATATATATGGAAGTGTCACTACATATATATATGTATATATGTGTGTATATGTATATATGTGTGTATGTACGTGTGTATACATATGTGTGTACACATACATATGTGTGTACACATACATATATGTATGCACATGTATGTGTATGTGTATATACATATATGTATGTCTGCATATAGACATATATGTATGTCTGCATATATACATGTATGTATGTCTGCATATATACATGTATGTATGTATGTCTGCATGTATACATGTATGTATGTCTGCATATATACATGTATGTGTGTCTGCATATATACATGTATGTGTGTCTGCATATATGTATGTCTACATATATATGTATATATACACACACGTATATATGTGTGTATGTGTGTGTGTATGTATACATAGGGAGAGAGAGAGAAAGAATTTGGATTTAAAGTCAAAGGCTCCCTGCCCCTCTCCTCTGAGTTATGGAATCATCACTATGGCAACGATAAATAGGGCTCAGTGGATTCCACTTAGCTCACCATGAAGAATCTAGTCAGCACCCCAGCTAAACATTTGCTTATAACACAACTACAAGCAAATTGAGAGGACAATCCCCAAAATAATACAGGAACATAACCTAAAATCGTTGTGTGGGATGGTGCAATAGTTTCCTTAGCAGCATCTTTCACCCTTAAAGATTTAGAATTAAGTAGAGAAATGTTTTAAAGAATTAAAAAATGCAGAACCAATATTTTGTGTTAAGGAATTTACATATACTTGAACTTTTAGAGAAATGTGGTTAATTAAGGAAACAGCTCAGACTTGTGACTTAGCTTGAAACACAATTGAGTAATTGATTGAGGCCAGGGATATTAAGTTGAACTCTGACAAAGTTTGTAAACAGTATAAAAGCCTTTCAGAGAACTTAAGGCTCACTATATTTATTGCTTTGATTTATTTGTAAGTTATATAAGTCTTTAGGGAAAAAGAAAAAATCTAATGTTTAAATCAGACTTTGAAAGTACTTAAGAATGTGTTAAGGCTGGGTGTAGTGGCTCATGCCTATAATCCCAGCACTTTGGGAGGCCAAGTCAGGAGGTCACTTGAGGTCAGGAGTTCAAGACCAGCCTGGCCAACATGGTGAAACCCCGTCTCTACTAAAAATACAAAAATTAGCCAGGTGTGGTGGCACATGCCTGGAATCCCAGCTATTCAGGAGCCTGAGGCATGAGAATTGCTTGAGCCTGGGAGGTGGAGGGTGCAGTGAGCCAAGATCGCACCACTTCATGCCAGCCTGGGCAACAGAGTGAGATCCTGTCTCAAAAAAAAAGAAAAGAAAAGAAAAGAAAAGAAAAAAGAAAATGTTAAATACATAAATGCAGTTTACAACATTTAAAGGTGACACCAATTTTCTACAAAATTAAGGGCCCTATTTTGACCAGTCCCCTAATTCTCTAAGTTTCACTCATGGACACCTGGTGTCACTGTTGGCAGCTCCCTGTTCACCCGAGCTTGCAGATGATGCATCCTGGCTGGCCTTTCTAATATTTATCTGCATTGTACAAAACCACTGTTGACTGCCACTTTCTCTTAGAATCATCTTGCTCATATATTCCTGAGCCAGGTTACTCTGGTCATTCCAGGATGGGTGGTGCCTCAGCTTTGGGACTGGGTAGGTCCCTCTGGGAGCAGAGGCTGTGGGCAGGAAGTTCCCTCGGGTGGGCGGTGGGCCGGTGGCATCCTGGAGCTGCCTGGCCTCCTGTTGATGAAGTCTGCTGATGGAAGTGTAGTGACAAGGAAGGCTTCTCAGTGCTCTGTCTAAGCTAATCAGGCCACATCGAAACTTTATATTCGTTCAATGCTTGGTCCCAAAATCAAGAGGGAACTGACGGAAGACAATGTTCAGACCTCTCCAGAGAGATCTCATGGAAGTCCTTGAAGGAGCTGGAGCTATTTTATCTGGAAATGAGATGATGGCAGGATGAAAGAGATCCCTGTTTTTAATAGTTGATTTGTTACAATGGGAGATTGGCCTTGGGAGGTGTTCAGGATGATTTTCTGCAGTGCTGGGACCCTAGAGAAATAACATGGAAACGCATCATGCAGAAGTTAGCCCCTTGCCAGTTCTCTTTCCATCAGTTCTATTCTAGTCCCCAAGGCTTCTCTAATACCTGCTTACCTGTCTTTAACAAAAAGAAAGCAGGCCCCGGGCTCTTCCACAGGTGAAAGTGTTTTACTTTCGTATTGCTCAGATCATTGATTTTTTTTTTTTTTTTTGCAGTTGTCTTCTATGTGTGGCAAGTAACACAATTCCATGTTTTCTACTTACATTAATGATATGATATTTATTTTGGAATAATTTTAATTAAGAAAACATGGTAAATCATGGTAAGAGTGATTTATGGATATGCCAAAAATTATGGAGGAGGCAAGAAAACAAATGAGCATTGGAAACAGTAGTGCAGATTGTTACGTATTGCATTGTGGGGTAAATGGTCTCACTTGCACGTGGCATGTCAGAGGCAGCCGGCAGGGCAGAAGTTCTCACAATAGATGGAGCTTCGCAACATGGGACGCGTTCTTACCAGTGAGCTTCTGGTTGAGGCAGGGAGGCAGAGGAAGACATCATTTCTCAGGGATACTGCAGCGGGGGGCCTGTATGCATCTGGATGGTCCCTAAGGCTCAGCGTCTTTGCCAGTGGTAATCAGGGCAAGTCTTCTTTTGGCCATATACTTCCCCACCTCTTCACTCCTCTCTATCTGACCTTAGGAGAGACTGGAAAAGAGCTAAAGGAACACAACGAGGCCTTCTTCATTTCCAGAAGCCAACAGTTTGTTTATTGTCATTCCCCTGTGTATTTTGAGGTTGGAGGATAATGCATGCAGCCAGACCACCTGTACCTTACCTCCTGGAAACCAAAGCTAGGAGGCAGCTGTAGGGAGGATGAGTAATGGATCAGCAAAGAGGCAGGCACTCTTGACTCTGGAACAGCTAAAGTCTCCTGGGTGGGTGTGGGGGTCGTGGCAGCACATTGAAATGGAGGAACCAAAGACCAAAGATGTTCCATTCCCAATGCTTCCGTTTTCCTACACGTTCTCTTTGCTTCCCGACACCTGTCTGTTTAGAATAATAACTGTAAATGTCATTATAAAGTATCAAGCATGGCTGGTTATAGAAGTCTAGGCAATGCCTCACTGTCTCTGACTCAGTCCAACACCCACCGGCTCTGGTGGGACAGGTCTCTACTTTGGACCTGATTTCTTCTTTGAGGTCTAGATACCGGTTTTCAGCAGCTACCAGTTTTTCTTGGCTAAGTCTTTTCACCGTGTACATTTATTGGTCAGCTTATTTTATTGTTGCTTTGACTTAGATTTCCATGGAATACAAACATGAGAAGAGTCTTTCTGTCAAACACTAGGAGACATTTCACGTATTACAGCCCTGAGTATTTTCGGAGTTACCTCCTTTGAGTAAAATTGCCTTTCCCTGGGGCACATGATCAGCAATGGGAGAGTATAAGGATAGATGAAAAAAGATTTTCTCTCTGTCAATCAATGAACCCTTCTTTGAGTTTCTTTATGTTTCTTTGTTTTTCTCCCTAGTTACTTGTGTTTTAAGTTGCTGAAGACAAGTGACTTGGTTTGACAGTTTTTTCACTTAGAGGACATGCTAAACTGTGGGACGAAATCCAGTGTCGGACTTTGAAACCAGGGCACTACCACTTTTATTGGCAGAATTGACTGAGCATACAAATTATAAATTGTTAGCATAAACCAAGTAATTGCAATAATAATACACACAGCTTCTTTTCTGTCAGGCTGGTCCAGATCAATAACCATAAACCATTTATCCCGGACAGTGTTCTTACCTGAGCCCTGATGGTCTCATTCACAACACCTGTAAGTAAGTCATCCACCTACTGACCCCTTATCACTTTATTTTGAGCAGTCAGCATCTCAGACGCACCACTTTTTCGTGTGACCTTGGGGAGAAAACACTGCGCTTCCTGTGTTGCCAGAGTCCCAAAGTCATCCTCTACCTCGAACACTTTTATTTTAAAATAATAGTGCCACTCATTTGGGAAGGTTGGCTTGGACTCCAGCTTATAAGGATTGTCCAGCAAATAAATGAAAGGGTAGAGGAATGACAGCTCATGCTTCTGGGGCTCGTGGCTTCCCAGATTTGCAGGGAGTGCCTTTACAGCCAGAGATGTCCAGCCTCCTGCCCCACAAATTAGGAGGAAGCAGATAAAAGCTTTGCACAGAATGTGCAGCAAAAGTACAAAGATTTGGATAGAAAAGATATATAGGAACGTCAGCTACCTCAGGGGACAGAGAAAGAGGGCAGAAAAGAGGGAGGGAAGAAACTGGGTAAAAGAAGAACAAGATCTATCTGTCACCTTTGCTTTTTACAAGTTTGAAGCAAAAATGCCCCCCAAAATCAGCATTAAATCTAAGCTGTAGGTATGTGAGTCCTGATACATTAGTCTTTGTATTTTCTGTGTTTTAGAACAATTTCATTACATATGTATATATACACATACATATATTGTGTGTGTATATTTCCATCTAAAATGATCAAAACGCTTAGGATCCAGTTAAAATAATTCATTCAAGTGCAGTGTGAGAGCGGCCATTCAGGGATACACAGCCACCAAAGAATGGCAAATTTCTGGTGTTCCAAGAATCCAGTGAAATACCCCAGGTGTGAGGAAAAGTGAAGATCATTTATGGAGGCAAAATGGAGGTGCCGGACAGAGTCACGGCGTCTCCCATGCAGTGGCTAACACAGAGATGTGAGATTTGACTGGCTACTGTTGATTGCATTCTAAGGGGGTTGCTTAGCATTTTATTATGAAGAGGTAACAGTGACAAAGGTCTGTACCTCGCACATCATTCAGACTGGTCTGAATGAAGTCTGGATGTCTGGTGAATGTCTGAGCTCTCAACACAAAAGTCAGGAAGCAGCAGTCATGCACCAGGGAAGAAAAACAGCCTGCTCTCATTCTGAGTTCTGCTCCATTTTTAGGGCTTAACTTTCCTCTAGGCCTAAGAAATTTGGAAGGTCCTGAAATTTTCTTTTCTTTTTACATATATGTATGTATATTTTAAAAGAAAAAGGAGGCCGGGCTCAGTGGCTCGTGCCTGTAATCCCAGCACTTTGGGAGGCTGAGGCGGGCAGATCACCAGGTCAGGAGATCGAGACCATCCTGGCTAACAGGGTGAAACCCTGTCTCTACTAAAAATACAAAAAATTAGCCGGGCATGGTGGCGCATGCCTACAGTCCCAGCTACTCAGGAAGCAGAGGCAGGAGAATCGCTTGAACCTGGGAAGCAGAGGTTGCAGTGAGCCAAGATCACACCACTGCACTCCAGCCTGGGTGACAGAGAGAGATTTTGTCTCAAAAAAAAAGAAAAAGGAAGGGAAGGATGGCAGAGCAGCATGGGAGATTTTCCCCCAACTTGTCTTCCCTACAGGGGGCCTTTTCTAACTAAACTTAAACCGATACACAGAAGATAAGTTATTTATAACTAAATCAAAATGTAAATTCATTTCCCCTGAGTTCAGTTCTGAAAAGGACTGGGGAATTCTGCTGTTAGGAATTTTAGGGTTTAGCCACAGGATACCCTAGATTAAGTATGTCATAGAGAATTGAAGAATTTAGACACCTGGGGAAAAGCTGGTCAATGAACAGCAGTCCCTTCTCTGAGTGAAAAAGTAGCTTTTGGTTAACTTCACGGGGGCACTGAACTGTCCTAGGAGCAGGAAAGACGTTGCTATAGTAACGCTCAGCGTGGGGTGAGATGGAAAATGGGATTAAAAAAAGATATTTTCCTCCTGTCAGCTTCTTTCCCTAAAGATCATTAAGAAGTCACCTAACCATAGCTAGCAGAAAAGAAATCCTATTTAGCCTTAAGGGTTGAAAAAGCCCACTTTTTCACCTGGGAAAAATAGGAGCTGCTCCTGTGTCCCGGGTGCAGGGTAGCTTTGAGCTGAATTTAGGGATATTTAGTGGAGGGAGTGGTTATTTTCCTTTTCTATGTATACAGCAGAAAAATGGGCTGATGGATGAAATTAAATGGCAATTTACAGAAACCCAAAGAGCTGTCTGTTCCGCAGTTGCTGCCTCCCACGTGAACCTCCCTCACTCCTGGCTCCATATTCCCAGTGTGGGAGGGTGGTTATAAATTAGATGAGGATAAATTGTTTCATTTGTGCAGAGCTTTAATTTGATACAGAGGGGAGGTCTAATAAATCATGGGTAGAAGGGAGGCTGCATTTAGTTTAAATGTTAAAGTATAGTTCAGGTTAACAAGGTTAAAAATAGATTGCTCCAGGAACAGGTATGAATTCCTTCCATGACGCTCAGCCACCACAAACATCCTATTCCTTTTATGCTTCTACACAAAGTCAGATCTGGCTCAGACGCCAGGCTTCAGGGCACCAGAATCTGCATTTGGGTTGTGGGGGTGGGGCTTTCCCCTCCCACAGCTGTGTAAGTCCCAAGCCAGACCTTTGGGTCGCTATGTCTGCTGGCATCTACCAGTTCCTCCAAGTCACTCTTGACCCTCAAAACCTCTCCAGCAGCCTGCAAGCATGACTCTCCCTGCTCGACCTCAGGCAGCCTCCAAGACTCCCTTCCCAAAGCCTTCTTCCGTTTTTTTTGTTTTGTTCTCTGTGTTGCCACGGCTGGAGTGCAGTGATGCACTCCAGTGATCGTAGCTTACTGGACTTCCAGTGATCCATAGCTTACCGGATCACTCCAGTGATCATAGCGGCCTTGACTTCCCCAGGCTCAGACAATCCTCCCACCACACCACCACCACCCTGCCCTCCAGGTAGCTGGGACCATAGGCCTGTGCCACCATGCCCAGCTAAGTTTTATATTTTTTACAGAGACAGGGTTTCACCATGTTGCCCAGGCTGGTCTCGACCTCCTGAGCTCAAACAGTCCACCCGTCCTCTTTGTTTATGCTGCTGCCCTCTCTGCTCTGGCCCCTGTCCCTGCCACTCCATCTCCCCACAGGAGGCTTTCCAGAACTAAGGCCTCTGAACTCCCCGGGAGCAAAGGGAACCACCAACACACAAGGCTGTCGAGAGGGAGGGAAAGGGAAACCCCTCATATTCTTTGCTGGCAACCAATAGCAGGAAAGTGGATCCAGCTCATTGCTGCGTGCAGTCACCTGGCTCTGCAGGTGAAGGGAGACCATGTGCTCTGCCCTATGACACGCAGACGCGGCGTGGGGCAGCTGGCCTCAAGCATGCTGCACTGATCCCACTCGGCCGCAGCATGGGTGGATGATACAGGTGGCCTCACTCTCCTGCTGCCCTGTTGGCCACTGGGATGGCAGTCAGTGGACACTTAGATGCCTTGAAGTCCAGAAAAGGGATTACAGGCAGGTGTCTTCCTTCAAACTTGGAGAAAAGACAGTCTTCCCTTATTCCACTCAGAGGTGTCCAAGTACAGGAGAAAGGGGAGGGTAGGCCTCAGTTCTCCATTCCTCTGATCAATCTACCCTGCTTGACTCGGTGGCCAGGGCACCACTGATCCCCTCAAGAGCCCCCAGCAGCTGCATCTAGCCCAAGGGGCATTCCTCCCCTGGGTCAGTGCCAAGCACCAGCAGGTCACGTGCCATGTATGTTTTACTAACCTGTCTTCATAGGTCAGGCAGCCTCTAAGTGGCCATCAGAAAGTTGAGTCCCCTTGGCTGGGCGCAGTGGCTCATGCCTGTAATCCCAGTACTTTGGGAGGCCAAGGTGGGCAGATCACCTGAGGTCGGGAGTTCGAGACCAGCCTGACCAACATGGAGAAACCCTGTCTCTACTAAAAATACAAAAAAAATTAATAATAATAACCAGGCATGGTGGTGCATACCTGTAATCCCAGCTACTTGGGAGACTGAGGCAGGAGAATTGCTTGAACCCAGGAGGCAGAGGTTGCAGTGAGCCGAGATAGCGCCATTGCACTCTAGCCTGGGCAACAGAAGCGAAACTCCATCTCAAAAAAATAAAAAAAGAAAAAGGAAGAAAGTTGAGCCCCTCTCCCCGTTCCTATCTGACTGCTGTACAGTCAGGCAGGGGGAGATCTGTCACCGCTGGGGATTTGGGGAGGCTGAGCACGTCAAGTTCAAGGATTATGGGTTTTAGGTGGATGTTCAGCCCTGGCATCTGGTCCCTGAAGCCCAGTATATTCTTGGAATCCAGAGTAAGATGTAAGCAGGAGTTACCTAGAAATTAAAAAAAAAAAAAAAAAAAAGATACTGTGCCAAACACCCTTATTTGAAAAAAACATGCTAAGGATAAATGAAAATGCAGACTGGAGAGGTATTGGCTTTTTTAAAAAAAATAAATAAATAAATATTACTTGCCTTAGCAAAACAGGAATAAATCCATTAGACTGATAACGAATACCTCTGGCCAAAACCACAGGAAGGCTTTTTTCAAAGCAATTGAAATGCAAAATAAATTACATGTAAAGATTCTGCCCATACAGTCTGTCAGAAGTGCCGGTCCATTCATCAAGGGGAACAAATGTCTTCACCGCCACGCAGTAGCTCTCGTCCAAAGCTTGCTGTTACTCAGAAGCCCTCACTACCTGCAGACAGGCTGAGCTCAGTGAATTAGCCTCTCAGGAGGAACTCAGCTATTCAGAGCACGGCCTCACCAGGTCAATTAGTATTTGCTGATTGAATGCCTGCCCTGCGTCTCCCACTAACCAGGGGCTGCAGGGACTTCTTGGAGCATGGCAAGCACCCCAAGCACTAGTTTAGTCTAAATGGAGAAACAATGCATGGAAATGGAAATGCCAGAGTAAATTCGGGAGACCTTGAGGAATTCACACAGACATACACATTCCCAGAGGACGGTGGTGGGGACGCTTTGGCTAAATACGTTACAGAGCCCTTTCTGTTCATCAGAGAATGTGTCTCTATCTCAATCATTTCCTAAATGGGAAGGACAAGTTGACAGATATTGGGAGCCTCTTCCTGGCAAGAGAGTTTCCTTGGGAAGCTCACTCAGCCAGGCCCATCCAATGAAGCTGCCCTCGGATGGATCCTGGAGAAGCAATATCTGCACTCCCACCCACTGGGCCTGGCCTGACCGGTTCCCAGTCCTGGGAGCTGAAGCTCTGAAGCTCACTGGCCCCACCCAGGCTCCCACACTTTTGCTTTTTGTCTGCCTAAGGCCTAAGCCTGAGGCCTCCTAAGTTAATTCATGCACATTGAATCCAATTTCATGTAAATTAAATGCTAACCGGCTGCTGATGCCAGCATCTCTACCTTTGTCATTTAAAGTCACAGTCTCCTTAATGACTGCGATTAGGCAGCTCAGTTATTACTTGAGCTAGAGACGCTTAGAGAGGCATCTGTGATGGCAAAATGCTCAGCGTGCTCCACTCTTTCCATTAACCCCTTGGCTCTGCCGACCGGGGCATCAGTGTAGGCAGAAGTAGTATTAGCAGCTGAAGCACATTTATTTCTACAAAAGGTAAAACTGACGGAACTCAGGATTGCAGAGGATTTCTCTTTTTTGTTTGTTTGGTTATGACCATTTTGAAAAACGCATTGTTCTTGTAAATTACAGTTTGTACTGTCCACTCTGGGTTACCTACTTACCACTCATAATTTATATGGTGTGATTTCTAAAACTACTGTCAGGATTCTTTCCTCACAACGTTACAAAATCTGTGCGACAATGAACTTATCTTCCAGTGGGCTTGGTGTGAGCACCTCTCAGGCTCCCACACCCTGCTGCACTTCTTGGTACCATCGAACTCTTGTGCTTGATTTGGGCAATGCATGCCAGTTTCCCCAATCCACGCGGTATATGGGGTAGTATAAGACCACGCATGGGCCGGGCGCAGTGGCTCAGGCCTGAAATCCCAATATTTTGGGAGGCCAAGGTGGGCAGATCCCCTGAGGTCGGGAGTTTGAGACCAGCCTGACTAACATGGAGAAACTCCCCGTCTCTACTAAAAATACGAAATTAACCAGGCGTGGTGGCTCATGCCTGTAATCCCAGCTACTCTGGAGGCTGAGGCAGGAGAATTGCTTGAACCTGGGAGGTAGAGGTTGTGGTGCGCCAAGATCATGCCATTGCACTCCAGCCTGGGCAACAAGAGCGAAACTGTCTCAAAAAAAACCATGTGTTGGAGGAACTTCTCTCCCTGATTCTAATCCCTCCTCATTTTCTTCACCTCGAGCAGGTCAGTTAACCTCTCAGAGCCCCAATTTCCTCATCTGTGCATGGGGGAGAATGGCTTGCCTAAGTAACAGGGTGACCACTGATGCAAATGAGACGGTTTATGTTAAACTACTGACAGAGAATGATACAAACATGATGTTTAGTTGTTACGATGTCCAAAATGAAAGGGAAGAGAACCTCTCTATTATTATTATTTATGTTTTTGAGACAGAGTTTCACTCCCAGGTTGGAGTGCAGTGGTCTGATCTTGGCTCACTGCAACCTCCACCTCCCAGGTTCAAGTGATTCTCCTGCCTCAGCCTCCAGAGTAGCTGGGACTGCAGGTGCACGCCACCATGCCCAGCTAATTTTTGTATTTTTAGTAGAGATGGGCTTCACCATGTCGGCCAAGATGTTTTTGATCTCCTGACCTCATGATCTGCCCACCTCGGCCTCCCAAAGTGCTAGAATTACAGGCATGAGCCACTGCGCCCGGCCAAGAACCTCTGCTTTGCATGCTGGCAGAGGCTCTCGGTAAACTGTTCATCTTCACGGCTGCATGCTAGCAGCTTCGTTGAAAAGCATTCATGGGTGTTGGTGTGTGAGCAGGTCCTTGAAGGAACAGCTAAATTCCAGACCACCTTCAGCTGGGAGTCCAGCCAGTCCAGTCCAAGCCAGCGAAGGCTACCCCGGATGCAGGCTGCCACCTTACATACAAGCAGTGTGGCCCTCCCGCCTGGTGGTGGGAATGGCACACTATTCAGTGCCTTCTGTACTCGCCCACTGAGGATAAGGTCATGTGAATCATCAAAAGGTGAAGCCCAGGATTTTAAAATCATACCAAGGAACGGTTCTGAATAAAAGCCATCTGTTATGATCACTAAAGTAAACCTTTTTGTGGACAGTAAGGAACAGTGTCTTAAATCTAGCCTTCAAGAGTAAGGACTTTAAATTCATTTCATGGTGTATTTTTTGCACTAATCATTTTGTTTTTACTTATCGTAGGAGATGGAAAGCCCGTTCAATGACTGTACTGACTTTTGAAGTGGGGAAATAATTCTCCTTCAATTTCAGAGAAATTGAAGTTTACTTAAAGATGATTAAAAAATCTTTCTGACAGACTTTGAGAAGGTCTCTCTTCTGACTGCTATAATTTTAAATAATTCAGAGCCAGCTTGGCACATGTATGTTTATTAAAGTAGGCATGAAAATAAAACTGACTAGCGTGGCTGCGTTAGTCCACTGAGCAGTATCTCGTCCTCCATCGCCTCCAGAACTTCTAAAGTGAAAACCAGAAACTCACTGGCAGCGTCCTCCCGGCCGGCTTGGTGGACCGACATGAGGCAGAGCCCCCTTTATCCACTTTCCGAAGACCTTTCCTCCATGTAGCGCCTTTCCCAGTAGCCAGACACTCTTCTCAGAGAGTCAGAACAGCCAGCCCGGGAGGGAGGAAGGGAAGATGCCGGATGGCTGAGGAGACCCCAGGCAGGCGGCAGCTGCATCCTGGCTCTTCCTGGTGCCCTGAAGCCCCTGGGATTCCTCAACAGCAGAACCTGTAGCAGCAGGAGCAGCTCCTGGAACTGCAGGGAAAATGGAGCTCCCAGGACGCCAGATTCTCTCTCTTTTGGAGATAGAGTCTTGCTTTGTTGCCCAGGCTGGAGTGCAGTGGTGTGACCTTGGCTCACTGCAACGTCCACCTCCCAGGTTCAAGCAATTCTCCTGCCTTGGCCTCCCGAGTAGCTGGGATCACAGGTGTCTGCCACCATGCCTGGCTAATTTTTTTTATTTTTAGTAGAGACGGAGTTTCAACATGTTGGCCAGGCTGGTCTCAAACTCCTGACCTCAGGTGATCCATCTGCCTCAACCTCCCGAAGTCCTGGGATTGTAGTCATGAGCCACCGTGCCTGGCCAGGACCCCAGACTTTCTGTAGCTTAAAAATCAACAAAATGTGTACATATGTGAACTGTGATGCAGACCTCCCAACCCAATCCAGAACTGCCGTGGACTTGCGCTTCTCTGTGCACCAAAGCACTGATACCTGAGCACCGTGATTCTCCACAGAGCTGAGCTCTTCCTTGCTCTTCACCAGGTTCTCTCCCGCCTCTCCCGTGGCGGTCATAGCTTTGGCTGTGCTGTGTTTTGTGCTGCAGACAAGCCCTTTCTGACTTTATTTGATTAACACCCCTCCCCCAGAACCCCTGAAGGTGTTTATCTGGTTGAAATTCAAAAATCCCTCTGAGATGCTTTTAGTTCAGAACATTTTTGTTAGGAAAACCCTCTCTCTCTTTGCCAATGAGATTTTGCAAGAACAATCCCATCTTTCTCTTTGTCTTTCAGCTGACATTTTAGTCTTAAATTTTCTAGGGACACCTTCAGTTCAGCCTCTTATCACATTAGATTCTTATTTGTATTCTGGTGAGATGCTGGTCTTTAATATTCTGGAAGACAAATAAAGAACCCTCAGAAAACCCAGGGCCGTTCAACCTTCTACCTTCAGTCCTGAATGATATCAGGGAGCTCCCAAGAGCTTCAGGTGGCATTGGAAATATCTCTTCGGTTTGGAAAGGGCAGTTTAGACCCAAGCAATCTCAGAATGCATTTATGATAGATATGTTATGAATTTTTACTGCCTCACCTCTTCACTTCCTCCCTGTCTGCGAGGTAGAATGAGGATTTTCTTATTCATTTCTAGCAACTTCCAGACCCCTGGTGAGGAGACCCTCTGTGTCTGCCAGCCATGTCTTTGCAGAACAACTCAGTCTATCCTGAAAGGCAGCCCCGCAGCGGCAGCAATGGGAAAATGCCAGGCTTCTTAACCTCCATGTCAGCCATCATTGACATTTGGGGTGGGTTAATCCTTTGTCATAGGGACTCTTCTTTGCATTGTAGGTTTTTAACTGGAGTCTCTAGCCTCTGTCTGCTAGACACCATAGGCACTCTGTAGTGCAACAGTGAAAAATGCTTTCCATACATTGTCAAGTGAGAACTTCTGACATAATGGGAAGAGTAAAACACTAGAGCCAAAGGACTGACACTCGAATCTCAGCTCTACTTGGGTGACCTTGACCAACCCTATCAGAGCTCATAGGACCTGCCCCACGAGGTCGCCTGGATAATTAAACCCAATGATGTGGTAGGTTTCAGCGCATGTTTAGTGAAGCCAAATCTCTTATCATCTGTTTTCTTAATTAACAGCAAGAATTATGCTAAGATACTCGGTAGGTAATAAAAATCCATCTTCCTCGTTTCACCAAAGGTAGACTTCTAGCCCTTTGGCACAAACTGGTTTTGTTCAGTGTAGATGTAATGGGCTCCGAGATTCGGCTTTATCATGGGAAAGACAGGACATTTCACTTCAGGTGGTGTCTCTCCGGTACCCCTTGAGAGTGCTCCCACGCAGTTAATGGCGCCCAGATAATCACAGACGGAGCTGCCTTCGGGTTGTGAATAGAGCTCTGGGTGATTGCACACTTTCATTTATCCGGCCTATTTGCATTCACACTGATTTGCATTTCTACATCTCCCACAGCTGACACTTGTTTTTCTCATGTTGTGATTCCAAAGCACTTTTCTGATTGCCACGTGCCTGCTAGGAGAGCTCCCCATCAGGCGAGGGTTGCAGCCTCTTCCTGGCTCTGCCCTCTTGATTTCCTCTGTGTTTTTGGAGGGAGGCCAGGTGTCAGGAGACCGCACCTGCCATGAGCCCACGCCTAATGAGTCATTGTTCTTCTGAGGAGCTCCTTGGCATCCACTTCCTTTCATCTGTGGCATCGTAAGACCTTGCCTGCCTTTTCCTCTGGATTACACCTGGGACCTGCTACATTATGTTACCATGACAAGAGTCACCTTACTTTCTTTTTTCAAAAGTGAGATTGACCTTCCCCCTGTTTCCGAAAGAAATGCGACTTAAAATTTAAGAGTCTGTAGCAGTCAGCTTGAGAGAGCCTACTCTGAAATTGCTAAAAGAACAGTTTCCATTTAAGAATTTAGCGACAGTGCTAAGAACATCCAACTCCTACCTTTTTAAGCTTCTCATGTGCTTATATTTCTTAAAACAAAATGGCTATGTCTATTCCTTGCTTTCTGTAAAAGGCATACTCATCAGTTTAATACAATGTATGTTGTTAATTTTCCTAAGCCAATTTACAAGAAGCACTGGTCAAAATAGCTACTTGTAGGATGATCACTCGAATATCTAATAATGATAGAGCACTTAACAGTTAACTAATCCCTTAACAAAAGTTCATCATCTATTTTTCGATTCTCTTTTCTCTCTCAATGTCCACATGAGCCATGCATTGAAAGATTTAGATTTCCTATTTCCCCGAAGTGGACTGTTTTCCCTTCCTTTCTGAGTGAAATTAAGAAAACCTATGAGTATACAGTGTCTTCTGCCCTATATGCCTTGTATAAAATTTAACAGAATTCTTCCTATAAGTGAATTTGAAAGAAAATAAGAACACTGACTATTCCATTTAATAACAAAACTTCTGGGATAGACCAGCTTCCTCAGTGGATTAAATGATGTGCAGATTGTATTAACCCATGGAATATGGCATCATGACACTGCACATCGTCACCCTGACTTAGAACTACTCAGACCAGCTCTGTATTTTTCGGATGAGGATAGACGTGGGCTCATGTAATAACTGTGTCAATTACAAGGGAAGAATAAACAAACATTTACCCATCAAGTAGTCACCAGCAACCTGCCTTTGGTAGGTAGACCAGTGTTCCTATTTGAGGAAAGGTATTATTTATTTTAATAGTCGCGTAATGGTCACTTTCAAAATATGCCTTTGACTACATTATGCTTATTTTCTGACTAGCCCCATTTAGGTGACTTAGTAGGTACACTCATGTTACTACTTTGAGAAAGGCATTATTTAATATTCCTTTCAGGAACACGTTAATAGACAATGTCAGAATTATGATGCTTGGTTTTTATACACAGCCTGTCCCAGCTCAGGTGAGGTCACATCCTTTGGCCATCCCCATGTAAAAAGTCAAAGGGGGACCCTTTCCCAGACAGCAAACAGCCCAGCCCAAGGTCCCCTACCTGACGCCATCCACGCCACCAGTCGCTGCCACATCGCACACAGGAGTCCCCGCTTACCTGTGGTTTCGATTTTCTGCAGTCTCAGGTACTCACAGTCATCCGAGGCCTAGAGATGGTAAATGGAAAATATAAACTGCTCAGTGTTGTGAGGAGTGCGATGAAATCTTACGCCCTCCCACCCGGACATGGATCCTCCCTTTGTCCGGCATCTCCACGCTGCAGACACCACCCGCCCAGTAGCCACTTAGTAGCCATCTGGGATAGCAGATGTATAGATCACAAGAAGAAGGATGGGTGCCGGACAATGAGATATTTGGGGAGAGAGGCAGCCCACATTCATGCAGCTTGTGTCGCAGTCCTGGTACCATGATGCCTGCTCTGCTGTGGCACTGTTGTTAATGTCTTACTTTGCTTAATTCATAAATTAAGCTACATCATAGTCATGTATGTATAGGAAAAAACATAGCATATCTAGGGTCGGTACTACCCGTGATTTCAGCATCCTCGTGGGTCTGGGAATGAATACCCCTTGGATAACAGGGGTGACCGTGACAGTAACAGCATCCACTGGGGGTCTGGGAACGTATCCCTCTTGTATAACAGGGGTGACCGTGACAGTAACATAAGCACCCTAGTTGTTATTTTCATAGGCACTGCTACCAAACTTGTAAACTTCTTCACTGTACCCAGGAGTGAGAGCTGCCAAGGGTGACCGGTCTCCCTAAGTGGATGCCAGGTGGAACCTAACACATGGAGAGAGAAGAAAGGCCAATTTCAGACAATGAAAGCTGCTCTTACAGATACAGACATTTCAATAGCCAGGAGACGCTGAGGAATGGCTTCTCATCCAGGTGCCCTGTGCATAGAGTGCCTGCAAGTAGCCAGCCAGGATAATAAGAGTCAGCCCCAGGAGGGGACAGGTCAGAGCATGAGTTTCAGTTTGACCCAAGTTCCCATCATGCCTTTATTCTTTCCTTCCCATCCTCACTTCGAAGCAGCCATTCACCCAAGCAACTCATGAATGCAGGAACCTACCAGAACATCACAAAACACCAAAAATTTAACCCTCCCAGGGAGCAATTACAACTCCAAAAAGGCATTATTTGCACCCTCCCCCGAAAAAACCTTAAGTTTGCAAAGAATGGCCAAAAACATTCTAGAACGACATGTCTATGTGACGCCTCCTCTTCCATCCCAGAGAATGAAATCCACCTGGTGAGAGCACACAGCAGACCCTCCCATCCTGCCCCCCTGCTCTCTGTCCCTCCCATCCCGCCCCCTGTTCAATGTCCCTCCCATCCCGCCCCCTGTTCAATGTTCCTCCCATCCCGCCCCCTGCTCTCTGTCCCTCCCATCCTGCCCCCTGTTCAGTGTCCCTCCCATCCCGCCCCCTGTTCAATGTTCCTCCCATCCCGCCCCCTGCTCTCTGTCCCTCCCATCCTGCCCCCTGTTCAATGTCCCTCCCATCCTGCCCCCTGTTCAATGTCCCTC
>CAUYQU010021083.1:0-58217 GCA_963574635.1 Cheracebus regulus
TGGGGCGCCGGCAAAACAGCCGCGCCGGCCAAACGAGTCGCGCTGGCGACCCGTGTGGCTCCTCTGCCGGGAATCTCCCGGTCTGTGGGCAACAAAAATTCGTCGGAAAGTGCGGCGTTCACTCGTTCTCTGCGCTTTCACTCGTTCTCTGCGCTTTCACTGGGAGCTACATTCCTGAGCTGTTGCTAATCGGCCATCTTGGATCTCTCTCACTACTTTTATTTTCACCTCTTGTATACATTATAGATTCTACTTACCTAAAAGAGAAACAGACTGATTATTTCATAAAGGTAAGTACAACAGGAAACTTTTCGAAAATACTTGTAGAATTGACTCCAGTTAATGTTCTGTTTCCTGATTCATAGAAGTTAGCATAGTTTTCAAAAAATGTTACCACTCTGCTGCCAATCCTGGCATATTTTAGGACTAGAATCTAAATAATCTGGTTACAAGTCCAGTAGCCCCTTTACTTACTGACCATGATGTATTTAATATATACATATTTCGTAAAATTTTAAATATTTTTCCACATCTGTCTGGCACTGGGAAATGCTTTATATGAACAGCAATTTCTACAAGCTCTTTAGTTCATATTTGTTTAAATGTCTCAAACTAATATTTTAAACCATTTGGTGTAAATCATATTTCCAAAATATGCTAGCACGCCACTTGACATTTAGGTATTAATACATTTCAAAAGCACTTTATGACATTTTACATTTACATTTATTACTGTTAGTAGGTTATCTAACTTGTCCAAATGTAAGTCAAGATCCAGTCAACCATCTAAGATATCTCAAAATGTTTACTATATTTACACAGCATATGGCATGAGAGATAATTAAAAAATGACATAACATGGCAAGTCATACTAAAGCATAAAATCACATCCTATGGAAATCCATAAGCTCACAAAATAATCTTGTTGTTGCTGACCATGAATCACTTTTCAGATCATCAGTAACCCATGGTCAAAGCAATGAATAGCATTCTGTTTGCTCAATAAAAATGTAAATATTCTTGATTTCCTAAAACTACAACAGTTTGGTTGTGCTTTGTAGCTGGTCATTTGAGCAACAGGAAGGTAGACTGATGATGCTATTACTCAAAGCAAGCCAGTTGAGATACTGATAGAATACAACAGTAAGTACACATCTAAGTTTCAGAGCAATTATTTTGCTTTAGGATATGACACTTTTGGAATGTTAGGATCAAAGCAGATGTACACAAACCTACAGATACATATTCATGGGCCAGAAGTAACACTTAAAAAGGAATGTAATTCAGTCACCCAAAAAAATTATTTGGCATTGTGTCTAACTGTATGACTAGTTTTCATTTGCTTAAAGTTGTGTTTCAGCATTTCATATTTCCTCCATGTACAAATACCAGTAATAGATTTTAGAATGAGTAAGAATCACAGTGCAATTAGATAGCTTTGCTTGAGCTATCTATTCCTGAAATAATTGCAACGGATGAGAGTTTTAGCATTCTGGATAGAATAGTAAATAGCTTCCCAGCTGGTCTTCTTGCTCATTTATGCATTAATTCAACAAATATTTGTTAAGAGACTTCTTTGTATGTCAGAAACTGTGTAAAACTCAACATAAGATAGAAAATAGTTATATATCCACAGGAGAGAGAAAATAGGTAAGATATAGTTATTACTCCTACATATTTCACTTCTTGATCCTCATCCCATTTAGGTCACTATACACTCTGTTAAACCAATGTCTTACTGTAAACTTTCAAAACGTCAGTCTATACATGCCATTTTCAAGACAGCACCCACCACCTCCTTAGCCCATTACAACCTAGCTTCCCCTCATTATTTCATTAAAACCATATTCTTAAAGGTCACCAGTAAACAAGATACCAATTGCCTTTCTCAATGCTCTACCTCAGTATTGCACTGAGCACAGCTGAATGCACTTCCTTCTTGATATTTCTGCTTTGACTTATAGGATAGTATAGCCACACTGTTCTTCAGTAATTACTTCATAATTTTAACCTATAGTTTCCCAGTGTTTCTTGTTATCCCTATACTCCTTCTACTCCAGATTGGCTCTTGGTGATTCCTATGTTTTCAGCCTTTCACGAATGACATAACCTTTTCTTAAATTAACTTCTGTACATCTTAATTGACAGGTATTTAACCTCATTATGTCATGAATTGAACTAATCATTTTCCTCCTCCCCACAAAGTGCATCCTAAATTTGTTCATTCACTAGTTTGCAGTAATTCTGGTAATTTCATTATCATTCTCCCAATAACTTACAGGTGAATCTTGCAGCTAGCTGTGGTTCTAAACTCACCCAGACATCATATCAGTTCTAAGACCCACTGGTTCTATCTTTGTAATATCTGCTGCATGCTTGTCTTCTCCATTCCTATTAATTCTATGTTCATTACTTCTTGCTTCCTATAAATATAGGTGACTGAATTCCTGTCCATCTTCTTCCCTCCTAGATTCTACCTACTGATACTACTTTCCTACACATTAATATTCCATTTTCTTATTCCATGATTCAAAAAAATTTAAGCTTTATCTTCTTCTCCCACTTTTCATTCATTTGATAGTAGTTAATCTCTTTCTATGCATTTGGAATAAATGCTTATACTTAATGTTTTTCATTCATTCATTCATTCACTTGAAATTTGACAAACGCTGATTTAACATACTTTGTCTCAACTTCATGTGAAACCACTGCCATCAGTCTCTCATAAATCTGTAGCTGGTACTGACCACCTTTGTTCTAATTGTCTCTTTTTCTAAGACAATTTTTTCCCAGTTAGTTCCTACACTCATTAGGAAGTTTCTCACTCCTTTTCGGTCCCTTATTTATAGTGGTTCAAGTTGTCTTTTTCTTTTTTGAAACAGAGGCTCGCACTGTTGCCCAGGTGAGAGGGCAATGGTAAGATCTCGGCTCACTGCAATAGCCGCATCCCTGGATCAAGTGATTCCCCTGCCTCAGTCTCCTGAGTAGCTGAGAGAGAGGCTCGCTCTGTTGCCAGGTGGGAGTGCAGTTTCGGCTCACTACAACCTCTGCCTCAGCCTGCTGAGTAGCTGGGACTATAGGCGTGCACCACAACGCCTGGGTAACTTTTCTGTTTGTAGTAGAGATGGGGTTTTGCCAATTAGCCAGGCTGGTCTCGAGCTCCTGACTTCAGATGTTTTGCCCACCTCAGCCTTCCAAAGTGCTGGGATTACAGGTGTGAGCCAACATGCCTGGACCCATATTTCTTAATCTCTTTTAAGTCTTAATGTTGCCAACTTTATACAATCTTTCACCTTCATGATGGGCTCATTGCTGCAGATTACACCCCAGGTATTATTAAAAGCAGCTTTATAGCAGTGGTCTTTCAGTCATAAAACATGGATTTCTTGATTCAATTTCACGTACAAATGAAGTTGCATTAATAGTAACAATTTTCACTTGCTCATTGCCTTCGATCATAAAACCTAAAATGTAAGTTCTCCTCCTTAACTCCCTTCCTTATAAAACTCCTTCACTTATTCTTAGAGCATTGCGTTTCCTCCTACCCCCGCCCCCCCCCCCGTTTTTTTTTTACTTCAAGTTCTGGGATACATGTACAGAATGTGCAGGTTTGTTACATAAGTACACATATACCATGGTGGTTTGCTGCACCTATCAACCTGTCATCTAGGTTTTAGGCCCTACATGCATTAGGTGTTTGTCCTAACGCTCTCCCTCTCTTTTCCCCTGATCCCCCCGACAGGCCCTGGTGTGTGATGTTCCCCTCCCTGTGTCCATGTGTTCTTATTGTTCAGCTCTCACTTACTACTTTGGCTTTCTTATAGCCCCCTTGTTCACATCCAAATTTAGCATTGCATATGAAATCTACTTAAGGTAAAAAAAATATACAGTTAAAATCCTTGCAAATTTTACTTTTAGTAGGGGGAAAAGCAATTCATTTATTCAAATGATAAAATGAAGATGAGGTAAAATGAGAAAAAGGAAAAATAAGAATATATGAATGGCTACAATTTATAAAGCACTAGTGTATAAATATGTATCTATGAATTTATATTAGTTTGACAATGATTCATCTGCAAATAAAAAGGAAGACATATCAGAAAGTAAGCCTGTAACAGAGAGGCTTTAATAAGCATCTAAAGAAGTTTACAATGGAGCAATATTGTACATACAAGGTACTGATAATATTTTAACTAGAGAAAGAAAGGAAGATGAAAAAGAAGGGAGAAGGGTTAGAATAAAGAGAAAAGGTGAATTATTTAGACATTGAAGGTAATTCTACTAACTACTGCACTGAATGAATGAGTATTCTGCACTGAACATAAAATCAAAGTGGAGAACCTGCTTTGTATCTTGTGTCTTAGCTAAACTACCACATTCTTCACATATCTAGCCTCAGCACATGTGATTCCACATTGAATGTTATTCGAGTGCTTAAAAACATGTGCATTTAATCCAACTAAACACTAAACTAGTGTTTTAATGGCCATTAAACAGACACAAAATAGCAACTTCATTTGAATATTGAATGAAGAAATAACAACCTCTTTCAATGCTGAAGGAAAAACTATGTTGAACATTCTGGGAGTATAAGACAGTCTCCAATGTTACACATAAGTGTTGTGAAGTAACATAACCCTACACCAATGTAAGATGACACTCCATAAGTATTAGAAAAAAAGAGTTGTATATTAACCAATTCTCACACTGCTATAAATAACTACCTGAGACTAGGCAAGTTATAAAGAAAAGAGGTTTAATTGGCTCACAGTTCTGTGAACTGTACAGGCTTCTCCTTCAGGGAGGCCTCAGGAGACTTACAATTATGTAAAGGCAAAGGGAAGCAAGTACATCTTCACATGCTGGCAGGAGAGAGACAGAGAGTGAAGGGGGAGGTGCTACACACTTTCAAAGACCCAGAGCTTGTGAGATATCACGAGCCAGCACTAGAGGAATGGTGCTCAACTATTAGAAATCATCCCCATGATCCAATCACCTTCCACCAAGCTCCACCTCCAACATTGGTAATTACAATTCAAAATGTGATTGGAGGGGGGTGTTCAGAGCCAAATCATATCATTCTTCCCCTGACTCCTTTCAAATTGCATGTCCTTCTCACATTTGCAAACATAATCATGACTTCTCAACAGCCCCTCAAAGTCTTAACTCATTCCAGCATTAACTCAAAAGACGAATTTCAAAGACTCATCTGAGTGAGGCAATCCCTTCTGCTTATGAACCTGTAAAATCAAAAGCAAATTAGTTACTTCCAAGATACATTAAGGACACAGGAAATGGGTAAATGCTCCCATTCCAAAAGGGAGAAATTCACCAAAACAAAGGGGCTACTGGTCCCATGCAGTCCATACTCCATTAGGGCTGTCACTGAATCTCAAAGCTCCAAAATAATTTCCTTTGACTTCCTATCTTCCATCCAGGCAACACTGAGACAAGAGGCAGGTTTCCAAGGTCTCAGGCAGCTCCACCCCTGAGGCTCTGCAGGGTATAGCCCCCACAGTTGCTTTCACAGGCTGGCATTGAGTGCCTGTGGCTTTTTCAGCCTCACAATGCAAGCTGTTAATGGATCTACCATTCTGGTGTCTGGAGGATGGTGGCTGTCTTTTCAAAGCTCCCCTAGGCAGTGTTCCAGTGGGGACTCGGGTTTGGGGCTCCAACTCTACATTCTCCCTCTATATAGTCGTAGTAAAAGTTATCCACAAGGGCTCTACCCCTGCGGCAAACTTCTGCCTGGACATCCACATGTTTCCACACATCATCTGAAATAGAGGCAGAGGCAACCAAACTGTAACTCTTGCCCTCTGCACATATGCAGGCCATATCATCACATGGAAGCTACCAAGGCTTGGAGCTTGCATTTTCTGAAACAATGGCCCAAGCTGTACTTTGGCCCCTTTAGCCATGGCTGGAGCTAACTGCAGTGGCCACAATGCATGACATAGTGTCTCAAGGCTGCACAAAGCAACAGGGCCCAATGCCTGGTCCATAAAACCATTCTTTCCTCCTAGGCCCCCAGGTCTGTGATGGGAAGGGTTGCTGCCAAGACTCTGAAATGCCTTGGAGATATTTTCCCCACTGTCTTGACTATTAACATTCAGTTCCTCTTTACTCATGCAAATTTCTGCAGTTTGCTTGAATTCCTCCCCAGAAAAATGGGATTTTCTTTTTTATTACATGGTGTGGCTGCAAATTTTTCAAATGTTTATGCTGAGAAATATAAGCATATGGTTATAGAGGCAGCCAGGCCACTTCTTGAATACGTCGCTGCTTAGAAATTTCTTCCAAAGATATCCTAAATCATCTCTCTGAAGTTCAAAGTTCCATAGATTTCTAGGACAGGGTACCAAGCCACCAGTCTCTTAGCTAAAGCATAGTAAGAGGGACCTTTATTTCAGTTTCCAATAAGTTCCTGATTTCCATCTGAGACCTCCTCAGCCTGGAGTTCATTGTCCATATCACTATCAGCACTTTTGTCAGAATCAATTTAACAAATCTCTAGGAAGTTCCAAACTTTCCCTCATCTTCCTGTCTTCTTCTGATCCCCCCAAACTGTTCCAACCTCTGCCCATTACTCAGTTCCAAAGTTGCTTTCATATTTTCAGGTATCTTATAGCAATAACCCATTCCTGGTACCAATTTTCTGTATCAATCCATTCTCTCACTGCTATAGAAAATTACCTGGGTCTTAATGAACTGACCCCTCTGTGGGGCTGTATGGGTTTCTGCTTCTGGGGAGGCCTCAGAAGACTTACAATCATAGCAGAAGGCAAAAGGGAAGCAAGCACATCATCACATGGCTGGCAGGGGAGAGAAAGAGAAAGAGACAGAGACACAAAGAGAGAGATGCAGAGACGGAAACAGAGAGCATGGGCCTGTGTAAGAGGGAAGGTGCCATACACTTTTAAACAACTAGATCTCAGGAGAACTCTACCATGAGACAGCACTAGGGGGATGGTCCTCCACCATTAGAAACCACCCCAACAATCTAATCACCTCCCACCAGGCCCTACCTCCAAAATCAGGAATTACAATTCAACATGAGATTTGGATGGGAACCTAGAGCCAAACCATATCAAAGTGTTACAGAATAAAAGTAGAGTTAGAATGTTTGCTGAGAATTAAAAAGCAGATGTCAGAATTTATAAATAACATTTTCAGTCACAGTAAAAGGAAGTAATTATTTTATAATAATCTTATACCAATTAGTATTTTCCATTATGTCAGCAAAACTATAAACATAATTAATTATTTTAAAGATGTATGCCACCGTGTAAAAAGGATGAAATTAATAGTCTTCGCTTTCTTAAGAAAAATATCTTAAGTGGATTATCTTTACTAAATACATCCAAAATGAAATTATATTAAAATCTTTATTACTTAAATATTGCTAATTATAGCATCAAAGAGAAAGATAAAGTCTAAAATCTTAATTTGTGTATTACCGAAATAAGTAATTAAAACTTCAGAGCATTAAAATTGATGCTATGGTACTAATAACAAAAATGGTGAGCTATCTATTCCGTTTAAGGAGATTCTGGCTTCCAACTATGAGTTTTCAAACTTATTATCCATTACAATTAACCAATACTAAAGAATCCTGTTTATTTTAAATAGATCTTATGCAAATATGACCTGGATAAATTAAGCTGTTCCTCATGCACAGTGTCTCAATGAACACTATTCTTTGGTGTTTGATAATATCAAAAAGAACCTAAATAATCTTTTAGGACACCTTATATCTTAAAACACAAAGAGTTTCAGTTGGTTGGCTTTGTTATTAATACTCAGGGCTTTGAACTTCAAAATTAATGACATGTCTAAGTCAGTTCTCTAATTAACATAGGAGTCAGTTCTCTAATTAACATAGATTAGGATTATTTTAAGATAAAAGTAACATGAATATCCACACCTAACCATACAGTAGAGTTTGAAAAACAAAAATAAAAATTTATGGAGACTCCAAACATATAAATTCAGGGTCTAAGTTGAAACAAAAATCATTGAGACTTCATTATGAGGAAGCGGGGACTATGTAGAATTTCTGAGGTAGAGGAAAGTTGGCTACCATCTAAGACATCTGTTTCTCTTTGTGTTTTACCTTTAGGTTGGTGATATATGAAAAGATAAGTGATCCTCAGAAGTATTAAAGAAGGAAACACATGCTTTAGATTTATTATCAACCTCATATTTTCCATCTGTCTGAATTTTTCTTTCTTTTTAATTCAGTCAAACAGATAATATATTGTATTGCTTTAATATATATAAGTAGAAAATATACTTCCTGGCACAACAGCATCTTGCATACATGAATGGTGTCATTTGTGTCTTACTGTAAATGAATGATGCCTCTGGTAGATCACATTATTGTTTGCAAAAATTCCATGGTGTATCTTGTAGGAAGATTATACGTCCATGCCTTGGTGGATGGTGGTAATTTGAATTTCTTTGTCCAATAATATTTAAGTTGAAGTTTCTGTATTATTTCTGGTTAAAAGCTTTAGGAGTCTGGGTATGTTTCACTGCTTCCTCTTCCCTGTTTCCCTGACTAGAAATTGGTAACAGGAGATATTTCTTTAGCCTAGAACCTGGCATGAAGATGACATGTAGCAGAGTGGTAGCTGGTCAGCAGTACTCACACAGCATGAGAAAGAAACAAAACGTTGCTACAATAATCTGCCCTGATTTAGGGGGCATTTGTCACTGCAGAATTATCTGGCCCATCCTGAGAAATGTGGGGCCTTTGGAGTTATGCAGTCCACAGACTGAACAACTGTGTATGGCAGCCGAGGCACTGCATTTAATGTTCTTCCAAAGATTCTTCAAAAACACTAAAGTATCTGCCAAATATGAATAAATATGGGTTTTGTCAACCATGAGAAAACTGTTTTAATTTCTATTCTAATTTGACTTTCCAACCTAACCGAATAAATCATCTACTCATGATACATAAGATCAAAGGTAGGGTCTCCCCACCCTCCAATGTCATAGAAGCCATTAAACATATATTTGTCATTTTGTTGGGAAAAATAAGTAAGTAAATACTTTCAGCTTTTCATTCCTGACTATGCAGGATGAAAGCATAGATGTTTTGCTAATTATTGTAAGGTATTTTTAAAAACTATAAAGGTATTTTAATATTAAACTAATTGTTTAAAGTGTGTAAGTATTTGGAACTAAGAATCATATCTAGTGTCCTTCATAGCAGGACTTATATAGTTGCACACAATAATATCAGATGGTATTACCAAATGCTTGTTCCATTAAATTTAAAATTTCCTTTGGGAGAGTAATTGCTTCTATAATAAAACAATCACACAAGTTCAATATTTAAAATCATACTGGTCCATTAGCTATTCTAAGCCTATACTCCAAATGAGATATGAAAATAGGAAATAATTTATCATGTTTTCAATAGGTACACAAAAATCTAGTAACGTACTTGTTTTGAGAATTGAAATAAAAAGTGTATTTGTCAGACTGCATTGCAAACTTGATTTGTAGGGGCAAGAGACACTGTAATTTTTAATTGAATACTTAACACCACAGTTTAAAAGAAATCATTGATTACCAAAAGATAATACCATTTCAATTTCCAGTAAGATAAATGTATTTCCTTCTACTTCCAATAAGAAGAAGCTCTTCACCTCTTCTACTTTTTAGTTAATTTGTCGTACACAGCGGTGCTCACTCATGCTGGCAAAATCTTTATTCCCTTCTGCAGAAAACTTAACCAACAGAGTCAGAGTCATAATGATCCAAGCAATAGCAATCACTTCTAGTCTGTCCCACTTTAGTCCAGACTCGTCTCTGCTCATTACACCCTGACTCTATTCTGCTCATAAGCAGGTGCAGACATTTTTCACTCTTCTTAGAACCAGACACTGTAGACATATTTGCTCTGATTTCCATTGCCCCATGATCTTAATGCCACCTGCGACTCACCAAATTGTTATATCAATTAAATTTTAAAAATGTTTATTATATATTTTCAAAGTAAGTCATTATACTTTGCAGAAGATATACTGCTTATAGTAATTTACGCAAAATAATATAATATGATGTTGAAAATATTACTTATGTTACAAATCCCTGAAGTGGAATTTAGGCAAACTCTTGTGCAATTTCAGAGAATAGCAATGTTGCATTTTGTTGAAGAGTGAGAAGACATTTGAGGTAATCCTGGAGTATACAGGTGGGGTCTCCAAGGAAGAGACTACAGGAAAGGAGTAAAGACATGTGGTCAGGGACGACCGCAGAAGCAAAGGAACGCAACTGTGAAAATAAAAACACTTTACTTAACAACAAAGTGACCAGGTTTTCTCTACCTCTGTATGTAGGAGAGTAGTAATAAAAATGTTTGAAATGGTAGCGTAAGGCCCTGATGTGAAGGGTCATACATATTAAACTGTGAATTTCACATTCAGTTTAGCTGGCAGTGGTGAAAAAGAAAGAGTATTGATAAGAATTCTGTTCTGACAGTATTAAATTGGCCTCAGAATGGATCAGGAAATGAAAAAAGAGAGAGTCCATAAATAAAAGTTCCAAAAAGAGTTAATAAGGCAGTCAAATAGGATGTGGGTGGTAGGAATAAAGGTAAGTGGCATCATGAAAGCAGAGCCAATCAAATCTGACAATTAATTAGTTGTGAAGAGAGAGAAAGTAAAGTAAGACTTAATCATGAAAAAAGATTGTCTGAAAATACCATCTGCCCACTGGCAACCATGTATGCCATGTGAATATAATTTAGCATCAAATAACACCAAGTACTCAGTATTTCCAATTCAAAATTTTAAATAATATTTAAACCAAGTCTGTACTCTTTTTTTGTAATTTTAAAGGAAATAATAACACTAAAAAGTAGCAGAGGAGAGAAAAATAAGCAACATGAGAGGTTTAAACTTTCAGAAATCTAACAGTCCACATAAACAGCTAAGAAATAAAATGAGATGTGTAAGAGATAGTATTTTTTTTTTCTTGAGACAGAGTCTTGCTCTGTTGCCAGGCTCCAGGCTGGAGTGCTGTGGCGCAATCTCGGTGTGTTATTTTAACCATTTACTAATGCCTGAATTTATGAACAAATTAGCCATCTGTGGTTAGATTGAGGTACAGAATATGACAGGATTAGATTTAAAGATGCTAATTAAACTATTCCAACAGCAAAGAGAGCAGTAATAGTCCCTGGCACGATCTGGCAATAAAAATATGCAAGATGTATCTCTATGTGATATTCCTATTCCACTACTTATAAGAAGCAAGGATATGAGTGAAAATGTATAGTATATTTTTGGACATTTATGTCAAATATATATGAACAAATATAATGAGATGGCTGGTTACTCCTGTTGTCATTGGAAAAAGTGGAGAAAGAAAAGCTCAGGAATTGGAATTCCCAGTTTAAGCACCACAGAAATAACCTGAAGGCATCTGTGTGTACCCACAAGAAGACTTTATTTCCAGTAGCTGCAGAATTGAAATTGTTAAATATCAAATGCAGAATATCCTTCTTCAACTGGCTTAATAATATAAGTGTACTCTCAGCTTTTCAGGGTGTCTACTGTTACAGTGAGGGCATTGATTGGGAAATGGGATTCTGTAAACTGGAGTCATGTGGGAACGTCTTTGATGCAGCCAGGATTACTGAGTTCTTAAATTCTGATGAGCCTTCTTTGCCAGTGGCAGAGGCTTCCCTGCCATGAAAGCAGCCCCTCCATCCCCATCCGAGGGAATTAGCCCCACCCTGCCTGTGGAGACTGTAATGGTCTCCTCTGAGACAACTGCCTTCCAAGTTGATGCCGAGTCTCCTCAGGACCCATCCACACTATCCCTCTTTACCTCTAGACCTATTACTAGACTCAAGTCCCAGCAGGCCCCTAAAGGTAGGGTACAAATGTGACTCCTAAGGAAGTGTCCTATATTCCAAAAGATCTACTTGAGTTTTCTAAATGTATATAGGCAGAAATCCTGGAAACATGTAGGAATGAATAGTAAGAGTATAGCATAACTCTGAATATAAAGTTATGACAGGTTGAATTTGTTGGTATGAGCTCAATAGGCAGAAATTTTGCACTAAATTTTGTAGTTTGGAGAGTTGGAAAAGGATTCTAACAGTTTGTTTGCTTAGTTAGTTGAAACGCGCATCAAAAGATGATCCATCATGAGCGAGTTGGTGATACCAGACCGGCCTTGGTTTAATGGAGGGAAGGGGATTTAAGAATTTAGAGAAATTGGAATATTAGAGTGAATTTGTCATTTAAATCGTAATGTCATTTAAGTAGAACCCACAACTGGGAGCATCCAGAAGACATACCTTTCATGAATACTTTGAAAAGTAAACATGTGAGGGGAGTCACAGCATCCTTGAAAGCTCTTTGATTTCACTTACCTGTAGCCAGGCCTTACAGTGGAAACTGTGGCTACTGATTAGGAAACCTAAATGCAATGGAAGTATCAGCCCCCAGGGTTGCAGGGGCTGATCCACAGCCCTCAACCACCAAAGGCAAAGTGGGAAGGGCTATGATAACGCACAGCAGACCTGGAGCGGCCATCAGAATAATCTGCTGAGAAGGACTATGACACTGGTTAACAGTGTTTCTAAGAGTAAAATAGATAAGAAAATGAAGTCCCAAGTCAAGTGAACAGAAGTCAAGCCTGAATCATAAAAACAGAGTCATGCTTTCTCAATCAATTCCCAGACTTGAGCCAGTAAATAGACCCAGAAGCTCTGAATGATGGGAGGCTGGGTACCATTGATGAAGAACCTCAAAACACTGCCAAAAATTTACACTGTTCATCTTTCTCTCACCCTTCCTGACAGGAACCTATATCTTTTTACCAGGGTAAGAGTGCACTGGCAAAAATGACCAGTCAGACCTTACAGGGACTACTGGATACTGGCTTTGAATTGATACTAACTCCAGGAGACCACACGGCTGTGGATATCAGCAAACAGAGTTTTTGCTCAGTTGTGTCCCAGAGTTGATCCACTGCATCCTTGATTCCATCTTTTGTTTTTTCCTTAGTCAGGAATACGTCATTGCAACAGATATCCTCGGCTGGAGGCAGAACCCCAGTAGTTCCCTGACCTGCTGAGTGAGGTCCATTACAGTAGGAGGAAGCTACTAAATTGGTCTCCACCTAGGAAAATTGTCAACCAGAAGCAAGACTACATTCCCAGAGGGGCTGCAATAGTCAGTGCCATCATTGAGAACTTGAAAGATTCAGGGATGGTGATTCCAACCACATCTGCGGTCAACTAGCCTGTTTGACCTGTGCAGGAGAAAGACAGATCTTAGATAATGACAGCAGATTATGATATACTTAATCAGGTAGTTACTCCGATGGCAGCTGTTGCAGATGTGGTTTCATTTTTTATCTAACATGCAGCTACTGATTTGGCAAATGCCTTTGCCTAAATTTCTATCAATAAGGGCCACTAGAAGCAATGTGCTTTCAGCTGGCAAGGCTAGCAATATACCTTCACAGTCCTACTGCAGAGATATATCATCTCTCTAGCTTTATGCAGTAATTTAGTTCACAAGGATTTAATCACATTTCCTTTCCATAACTTATCACATCGGTCCGTTACATTGATGACACTATGCTGACTGGACCTAGTGAGCAAAAAGTAACAATTACTTTAGACTTACTGGTAAGACTTTTCTGTGTCAAAGTGAGAAATAAATCTGACAAAAATTCAGGGGCCTTTTTTTCTACCAGTGGTTTGGAGCATAACAAGATATCTCTTCTAAGGTGAAGGGTAAGTTTTTGCATCTGACCCCTCCTGTGACCACGAAATTTTAAAGAAGGCACAGTGCCCTGTGGGCTTCTTTGGCTTTTGAAGACAACATACTCATTCGTGTTATTCTCACCCATTTACCAAGTGACCAGAAAAACTCCAGTTTTGAGTGGAGCCAAAAATAAGAGAAGGCTCTTTCACAGATCTAACTTGCTAAGCCAGCTGCTCTTCCACTATGAGCCATACAATTAGGCAGATCCAACGGTGCTTAAAGTGTCAGTGGGAAATAGGGAAGCTGTTTGGAGCTTTTGGCAAGTCCCTACAGGTGATAGCAAAGGCCCCTACAAGTCTGCAGCAAAGGCCCTTTGGATTTTGGAGCAAAACGATTACATCATCCAAAAATAATTAGTCCCCTCTCAGAAACAGCTCTTGGCCTAATACCGGGACGTAGCAGAGACTGAACACTTAAGACAGGCCACCAAGTGACCACGCAATTTGAGATGCTCATAACAAACTTGGTCTTAACTAACCTGGCATGTAACCAACACTCCATCATCAAATTGAAGTAGTAAATACATTATTGAGCCCAAGCAGGCCCTGAATGCATAAGAAAGTTCCTAAAGAAATGGCTCAAATACCCATGATCCCCACTCCTGCTCCAAGGCCTTCTCTCTCCTGTCTGCTTCTATATGGCTTCATTGGAGGGAGTCCCTATATTTGGTTGAAAGTGAGGGGAAGCCTGGTACCTGATTTATAGATGTCTTGCATGCAGGTACCACTCAAAAGTGGACAGGTATCGAACTACCTCTCCTTTCTGAAACATTCCTGAAACACTGGTGACGGGGAATCCTCTCAGTGAGCAGAATTTTATGCAGTGAACCTAATTGCTCACTTTAAATTTTGGGACCCAAACGTATTTAGCCAAAGGGAAAGGTCAAGATGGGAACTGGGTCACGCAGATCTGCCTCCCTTTTTAATTCCTAAATAAGATGGCTATAAGATAAAAAGCTACACACCTCCCCCGTATTTTACCCACAAAGAAATTCCTAGTGGACTGTTGAAATTTCACGATGGCAATGAAACAGATAGATTATCTTTTTTTTCTTTTTTTGAGACAGTCTCCCTCTGTTGCCAGGCTAGAATGCAGTGGTGTGATCTGGCCTCAATGCAACCTCTGCCTCCCAGGTTCAAGTGATTCTCCTGCCTCAGTCTCCGAAGTAACTGGAACTACATGCACGTGCCACCATGCCCAGCTAATCTTTGTATTTTTAGTAGAGACGAGGTTTCACCATGTTGGCCAGGATGGTCTTGATCTCTTGACCTCATGATCCATCTGCCTCAGCCTCCCCAAAGTGCACAGTGTGAGCCACTGCACCCGGCCTGATAGCTTATCTTTACAGGTGCAGTCACCTCCAGCCCTCCAGACACAAATGCGTATCTGATCGCTTCCCTGGCCCAATTTGTCTATATTATCTTAAGTAAAATGCAGATTCCCTGCATTTTCCTCTGCCCCATTTGTTTATGTGATCTTATGTAAAAAATGCAGATTCACTGAGCCAGACAAAGACATGAATAACTACTTCTCCCTACCCATTTCTTACTTGAAAATTGTGTACTTCTCAATATCACACCCTTTCCCCTTTAAATTTGAAGCCTTCAAAATCATCTCTGGAGAAGGCCATAAACCTGTCTCCCTGGTACCCATCCTTAACTTAGGCAAGTAAATCTCCTAAAATGATTAAGACCTGTCTCATCATGTTACTCAGTTGACACATGTGAAGAAGAACGACAACCTGAGGTGCCTGCTAAAGACAAAGGGAGTTCAGAACAGGAAGCAGAAGGTGGTTGTAAACTCCAGCCATGGCCACGTGGCCAATTACAGAGAAGTGAGGGCTAACTGTCATGAGTGTTTTCACCTTATTTTGTTATAAATTTGTGTGTGTGTACAGACAGATGGACAAAACAAATATTTTCATTTTCTTCCCTCTCTTACTCCCTTATCATGTAAAACAGTATACGTTGACTTTACATCACAGTATGTAAGTTACAGGATATCAAAGAGAAGAGTTAACATCATTCCAGGACTTTACCTCCTCTTCTAATATATTAGTGCATTTTTGGTTGTACACAGGATAACTGTATCATGTTAGGAGGACATATGACCTTGTTATTATCCTTATTTGGATATTAAGTATGGCATAGGGAGATGCATATGGACAAGGGGTAGATTTGTGATGGTTAATTTTATGTGTCAATTTGACTGAGCCATGGAATACCCAGACATTTGACCAAATGTTACTCTGGGTGTGTTTGTGAAGGTGTTTCTCAATGAGATAAATGTTTGAATCAGTATACTGAGTAAAGATTCCCCTCCCTAATGTGGGTAGGGTGATCTAATCAAATGAAGATCTGAACCAACAAAAAGTCTAAAGAAGGAATTACTCCTGCCTTAATGATTGAGCTGAGACGCTGTTTTTTCTCACCTGGACTCAGACTGAAATATCAGCTCTTGTTGGGTGTTGAGTCTGCTGGCTTTCAGGCTGGGTTTACACTACAGGCTGTCCTGGGTCTCCAGCTTGCCAACTACAGATTTTAGATTTCTCAGCTTCCGTAATTACATGAGCCAATCAATATCTTACAATATTTCTCTCTGTCTCCATTTCTGTTTCTGTCTCTCTCTCTCTCAACAGAAGGTATATTAAACATGGACTTAGGAAACTCAGGGGTTGAAATACATAATTGAATATTTATGTGTACTGCTAAGTAGAAATGTTATTTCAGGTATATATCGACTCTTCCAGCAAATTATACCAAAACAAAACAATAACCACAAAAATAATCTCTGGAAATTCATTATATACCCATAGTGCTTAAAATAGATAATACTTGGAAGCAATAGAATTTACTATTTCCCAACATTTGGAAACTTTAGTAAGAATGTAAGTTACTTTATAAAAACAAATGTTCAGGATAACAATAAAACAAACTTTCTAATCTTCATAGTGACATGTTTGTGACAACATAAGTTAACTAAGATGGAAGCACTTATTGAACACACTAAAACTTAATCCTTTCTGTATAAATTAAAGGTTACATCACAGATGCTGAGGCATTCAGATCCCCTACAACAGATAGGTGACTTTTTATATCTCAAAAATAAGCTCCACTCTTCTTCAATATGAAACTGTACTTCTTAAGCAAGAATGGTGGTAATTCTAAAAGTTGCAGTGCTAAATATTAACCACATAGTTGGTTTTCTTCTTAAATTCTATTACTAATTTTTTCATTTAATATAAGTTCTTCACCTTTAACCAAAAATGTACATTTCAAATGTGTGTGAGAATAGGGATACATTTTCAAACACTGGAATACCTATATTGAAATGGCCCCCTATTTAGTCCCTTCCTCAAATAGAAGAAAATATTAAACTGACATTAAAAAGAGGTTAAGAGTAAAACAAGCAATGTTCTTAAATTGTAAAAAGTGCAGATGACCTTTTCTTCATCACATAACTTAAAATATCAAGCATATAGCATTTATGTTAATGCCAGAGTAACTAAAAAGTATATGGAAGCAAATGTGCCTGTGTCACAAATGCAAAAATGTAGTTTCAGCTATGACATTTATCTGCTAATGAATAAATTTTACTAATATATTTTTTCATTATATCTCTGATACTTTGCTTTAAACAATCAATTGACCAATCTAATTAGGGTTGTTTTAAATTGAGATCAATAGCTGTATTAAGGTAAATTATTACAGATAAGATATAACATGTTCATATTAATCTGCCTAATACTGATTTTATTAAATTTGGGGGAAATTTTGTTAAGTATATATTTGCATCTAAAATTTTAATAATTATTCTTCAGTATGAAATCTGCTTCAGGTATGGCCATTTACCATAACAGGTCCCTCTCCTTCCTACATTTTGATCAGATTCTGGATCAAACCCACATCTGATTTAAAAGACTATTTAATCATTCAAATCTTAACATGGACATTCCCTTGACTCTGACCAGTATATTTTAATTTCCCAAGCTCATCCTTTTATATGCATTTACAGAACTGATAAAATACCTCCACATTTGTATCACATGAGGTTGGAATCTGTGAAAACATTACCTTACAAGGCAAAAGGGACTTTGCAGATATAATTAAGGTTACAGACCTGAATATCAGATATTATTCTGGATTATCCATCTTGGTTGGCCCAGTCTATTCACATGAGCCCTTATGAGCAGAGAACTTTTTCTAGCCCGAAGCAGAAGACAGATGGAGTAGAGGTGGCTTCATCTACCTCTTGAAGGGAGAGGTGGCTTCAGGTGGTTGAGAAACTCTAAGTGTGAAAAGGATACATGTGGTGTTGCTGGGTCTGAGATGTAGGAACCCACGTGTAAGGGACTGGGAGTCCCCGAGGAGCTAAAACTGTTTCCCAGATGACAGCCAGCAGGTTCACAGGACCTCAGTCCTACAACCACAGGGAACTAATTCTACCAACAACTCAAATGAGCTTGGGAGCAGATTCTCCCCAGAGCTTCCTAGTAAGACCGAAGACAGATGACACTTAAGTTTCTGCCTTATAAAATGCAGAACAATTATGTCAGTCAAGTCAACCTGGATCTGGGGTAAAAACACTGTGGGCTAATAATTTTGTATTTTAAGTTGCTAAATTGGTGATAATTTGTCATGCAATTGTAAAAAAAAAATACATAGAATTACCATATTTTTGTATTTAGCAATATTCATATTTGTCATGAAGTTTACTCACTATCATTCAAGTATTTGGGAAAAACATAACTTTACTCTTTATCAATGAGTAAGATGAGTCTCAGAGAAACTGAATGACTTCTGGAAGATTCTGTACAGCTATGGCAAAGGAACAGAATCCAAGTTTTTTGGGTTTTGGTTTGAGGTTCTTCCACTCTAATAGAAAAGAGAACTTGATTTAGTATTGTTAACATAGAACATTAGATGTTCGAATTTTCTTTTCTTTCCTCAATATTGCCTTTCTTGACAAACTTGGAACCCACCTAAAGCCATGCTCAAGCATGGCTTTAATTGCCAATCCCAGAATGTCCTGCCTTTGTCTCACATGAGAAGAAAAAGATACTGAGTTGGCTTTCTTTCTTACTGTCCTTTTACTGTAGAGGGACAAAAATGGGCAATGAAAAGAAGTGATCATTAAGACCATTCTCACTGTTACCTTTAAGAGTCCTTTAGTTGTGAAGCCAAACTGAAGTAAAGGATAATAAGCATTAAGCAAATGTTGAATCTCTGGTCAAAGCAACATGAAAAGTATAATTTTGCATATTATTGAACACACAGTACCTTTCCTTAGTAAAAACCAGAGATAACAATAATTTAATTTTGTTCCTCTATGCATTTCAATGTTAGTTCTGTAATATTTTTCCTTTCTGTTCAAGTATCTAAAATTACTAATATAAACTATTTAATTTGTATTATTCCTCAAGAATAATAATAGTTTATACTTTGGTAAATGGTTTTACTATAATCAACTCTTTGACATAAATAATCTTTATTATAAAATGCTAAAGGGACAGAGCTGTTGTAGAATTGAATTTTATCTCCACCTGTTAACATAGACTCTTATTTTTATTTTCTGATTCTAAAATCCTCTGGAGAAACTACCCTAAACAATCTATTAGTATAACTTTTCTCTGCTTCTCTTGTCAGAAACTGCACTTCGTGAAACACGAGCTTTGTAGAGGAGTACAATCTCCAAGTAAAGCCTGATTCTTAGCATCCTGCTTCTCAATCATTCCGGCCACTAATCTTAAAGGTTACTTATGTTCCCAGGCAAGTTACTTAACATTTCTGGACTTTAATTTCTCTTCCCATGTCACAAATGAAAATAATAATATCTACCTTTTGGAGTTACCATATGTTAAGCATAATGCATGTCACATAGTATGTACTCAATAAATTTCATTTATTAATAAAAATGCTAAATATGATTATATAAAAGCACTATGTAATTACTAAATGGAGCACATTAATACTGACTGAAAATAATAATATAAAATAATTATATATTATTACCAATATAAAGTACAGAAATTTTCATGATGCTACAAAGTTAGGTTTATTATATTAAGGCAGAAATAAAATATTTTATTTTTAGCATAAAATTTTCATGTAATAATTTCATTGTCTAGATTTATGTTTCAGGTTATATACTATTTGTCAGGAACTCTGAAGCATCTCACTGTAAGACACAAAATATAATTTTAATCTTTACCTAGTCATTAAAAATGGGGCCACTAGACCCAGAAGTGTTAAACCCAGACCATAAGATCTCACGCTGACGGTGTGTGCTGATGCTCAAATGGCCAGCTCTAAAAGATGAAAGAAAATCTTATGAATTACATTTGGTTGACTCGGCTTGGCTGGTGAGGCTTTGGGGGCCTCTCATATTTGTATTTACTGTCTTATTCCAGTTTTATTGAGTACCTACCAAGTAAAAGGCACTGTAAGACATAAAAATAATGCAAAATATTTTATATTTCCTCAAGTTGCCGTTATTTTTTACAGGATTAAGGAAGGCATTCAATGATTATAATATATGTGAGCATCACATGGAAGGAGACAAAACATCACTTCTAAGTGGAGTTAAAAGGGAAAACATACAAAGAAATTATAATTAAAATAAAACTATAATGCACGGACTCATTTTTAACAGATGAAGATCCAGAAGCAGAATATTTTAGGAATAGAAAAGGTGTAGGCTTGGAAAACAGCTGGGCCTATTTGGAGACTCAGTCGTTTGCTGGGGCATAGGTTCTTTGAAGAAAATCGCATAAGATGACACAAGAAGGCACATAAAGCCAGTAAGGGAGACTTCCGTGGATTGATTCCATGTAGTATTCCATGGTTAACTCTTCACTCTTTATCTCAAATGCCTAAGTAGTAAAGAGTCAATACTTTTAAAAATATGATAAATGAGTGAATTCATGAAGTAACTGAAATTTAAACTTTAATCAATATAAAATTAGTAGCCATGAGAGCTGGCTCAGAAGTGAACATTAGAATGAATAACCAGAGAGTAGCCTATTATGAAGAATTAAAGAGGTTAGAAATTAGAATAGGAGAGGCTAAAAAGAAAACACTTTCTATGAGTAAGGAAAAGGAAGGTGAGCACCAAGAACTGTGAAGAAGCTGAGATTTATACTGTTTTCAAGCTTACATATTAGCTTGTTGTGTTCTCATGGACGTTGGGAGAAGAAATGAGATCCCTGAATTAGAGACAAAGAACTTCATTACTCACAGTTATGAAGGTAACCGGAGTATCAGCACTTATATTGGTTTCCCAAGTCCCAATTACCACAAAGACAGATGCATACTTAGTGGACTGAGGAACAGGGGAGGAAACCTCAGCTTGTGGAATCTGATTCTTTTGTAACAGGTCAAAGCCAGTTTAAAAAGGTAAGGGTAACTAAACTTTGCTGCAGAGTAAGACATTAATTTTATTTTACCGTACTATAAGCAAATCTGTCCTTTACTCTAGAGGAAGACATTGTCTCTTCTGTAAAAATCTGTTAGCTATACAGACATCTTCAAAAACACAGCCAAAAACAAAGGAAACTTAGATGATACACAGAAACATTACTAATAAAGAACTGTCTCTCAATAGAGATGGCCTGACCTAGGAGGTGGTAGTGGAAATTCCATTCAAATAATCACTGTATTCATGGCAGGTTTCTGTGCCTTTAATTAGTCTATAGATCAATTTTTTTTTTAAACTAGAACAGGATTTTTTGTTATATTACATTTTCTCAAACAAACAGAAAGAATAATTATTTTATTGAATCTACACCAAAGCTAATCATAACTTAGGGGGGAAATGTTGGCTTCTTACAAGAATAAATTATAAGTCAGAATTTAACACTTCTGGACTTTTCTCAAGGATGTGAGTTAAATTCGTAGAACTCAGTAAGTTAAATAGGGCTTAAAAGCTTTCTAGAGAGACATTCTAGTATTTTGACAAAATCTGTTATATATGTATGTTTATATATATAAAACAGAATTACAAATATTTATGGAATAAAAGGAAGAATCTATGAATTTATTATATGAATAAACTAAAATATCAGAGCTGTGTTTTGTTCAGAGCTGTGAATACTATAGTAGCTTTTCTCCTTATTTCATAGATAATTTAAGATATAACTGACCTTTTTAAAAAGTAAGGCAGAAAAAACTTGGCCACATACTCCTTAAGTACTGCATAGTAAAGAATTTAAGCTTAACCAAAATATGACCTGGCCTTTGCCCTTGGCTTCTGGGAAGTAATATCTTAGTCCTTGTCATGTCATGCATGACAGGAATCTATCTCTGGGTTCTTGGATCAGCAACACAATTACAGTGTGATTTAGGAGCGGGGCTCTGAGTCACACGAATCGTGTAATTTAGGGTGGGCTTTGGGTCATCAATACATCTGGAAGTGCCGGAGACCAAGATCCGTCACGTGGGAAACATGGGAAATCAATCATGCTGTGCGATGGAGCCACAGGGAAAGCTCTGGACACAACTTGGTGAGCTCCCTGCTTGGCAATGCTCATGAATATGCTGCCACACGCTGATGCTGGAGAAGTGATGCTGTCATAACTCCAGGAGGAGAAGGCACGTGGAACTTCTCCAAATGTGGAGAAGCTGCACAGCTGGAACTCTGCTGGACTCTGTCCATCTTAGTCTGTGCAGGCTGCTACAGCAGAATACCACAGACTGGGCGGCCTGAACACACACCTATTTCTCACACTTCTGGAGGCTGAGAATCTAAGATCAAGAGGCTGGCAGAATTGACGTCCGTGATGGGGCTCTTCGTGGTTTCCAGATGGCTATCATATTCTACCCTAACATTGTGAAAAGAAAGCAAGAGAACGCTCTGGGGTGTCTTTTATAAAGACATTTAGAGCCCTCCATCCATGAGGGCTCTAACCCTGTGCCCTACTTATCTCCCAAAGGCTACACATCCTAATACCATCCAAATAACATCAAGAATTAGGATTTCAAAATATATGATTATTGGGGGAACAAATATTAACTTCATAACACTATCATATATTTATTCTCTTGCCTGATTTTAATCTGTATCCTTTAGCTATAATAAACTAAAACCATAAATATAACAGTTTTCAGAGAATCCTGTGAATTCTAGTAAATCTATGAACCTGAGAATGGCTTTGGAAATCTCCAACTTGCAACTGGTATCAGAAGTGAGTATGGTCTTGTGCAGGTTGTGTTCCCTCTAACTTTGCACAGGTCTTTGAAAAGTTATATTCAGGAGACATTTTATCTTTTTGTGGTGCATATTTTACACTTTTATAATTCTAAATTTTTGATTTGCTTATGATAATATGTAAATCACAGCATTCCATTATATTTTTATAATACACCTTTAAATATATATATGACTGTACATATATTCTACACTCTATTTTCACAATCTATTTTTAAACTTTTTAATAAAAAATTAACAAAATTGAGCAAATGTCAGTTGAAAGAATGCATATTAATCTTAAATACATATCATTATTATGGAACTCTTTAAAAATTAGGCATAAAATACCTAAAAATCAGTTTGCAGTTAAAATGATAACAAATTTGACTATCTTAAAACCATCAGAGGCTGATTCTTCCTGATTTCTAATCTGATTTTACTTTTACATACTTCTTAAGATCTGTAACATGGGGAAAAATGACAGAAGTATGCACCTAAAGTAAAATAAAAAAAATTTTTTTTAAGATGTGTTATAAACATATAAAATTCCACATTTTAAAGTTTTTCACAGGCAATTTTTGAGGTTCCCAATTAGAAATATTACTAACTATTGCAGAGCCCTACGGATTCTCATTAGTGGAAATGTAATCCCTTGCTGCCTAACAAAGACTTGGAGACACCTTTCTACAATAATAATAAGGTCAGATTCAGCACACAGATTCATCATTACTTTTAAAGAATACATTCTTTATATAAACTACACAGAGGAGACAAATTGATAGATGATAAATTCTTAATGCAATGGCATGAAAGGCAAATTTACATGTCGGTATTATTAATAAAAGCTTATTACATGTTAACTGTGTAAAACTGTACAAAGACGATCGCCAGGCATCTTTCCCAGCCACGTGGTTTTGGATCCATCCACAGCAATTTTTAGCCTCAGAGTTTCAGACTGAATTGGGCAGGCCATGTGCATCAAAGTCCTCTAGGTATCTGCATGAAAATATGTTCTCATTACTTCCTCTTAGCACTGTAACCTAGTGACAGTTCTTTTAGTCATGGGCCAGAGGAAGCAAGCCAAAAACCCCTGTCATCTTCTAAATTCACAGCATGAAGCTCTAACATTTCTTTAAGCCTTCTCCTTTTATTTCTGTCTCCTACTGCCAGTCTGACTGTCAGAGTCACAGCGTGAGATAAAAATGAAAAGAACCATCAAAGAAACCCATGTGCAGAATTTCCCTACAGGAGTTTCAGCAAGAGGGGCAAAAATATGAAAGTGGCTACCCTGACATCTGCCCTCCAGCAAATCATTAATGAAAGGAAGAAACAAATGTATGCTTGCCCACCCCTCAAATAGGTCCCTTGATATAAGGAAATGGAATGTTTCATTTTTGTAATAGATAAAAAGATCAATTGCTAGAACATATTTTGCTTTGAGGGGTTTTTAAATATAAAAATGAAAACGGGCCATAATATCGAGACAGACAAAAGTAAGTTTACATTTCTATTGATTTCAAGGTCAGAGTTCTATGAAAAACTTTTGGCAAAATCATTTTAAATATAATTTCTTCAAATTTTGATATAGAGTAGAACATGCACACAGTAGTGTGATCATAAAAGCATGCAGTTCACCTCAAATCAAAATCAATATTACAGCAAGTAGCATATATTAAAAGGAAATGTGCATTTTTATACAATTATTCTAACTTTCCCTCAAATTTCTGAAAAAGATAGGCATTTCTTTTGCAAGACAAGGTGTTACTCTGTTGCCCACGCTTGAATACAGTGGGATAATCCCAGCTGCAGCCTGAAATTCCTAGGCTCAGTGACCCTCCCTCTCAGCCTCCTGAGTAGCTGGGACTACAGGTGTGTGCCACCACACCCAACCAATTTTTATTCATTTACTTTTATAGAAATGGAGTCTTGCTGTGGTGCCCAGGCTGATCTTGACCTGCTGGCCTCAAGCAGTCCTCCTGCCTCTGCCTCCCAAAGTGCTGAGATTACATGCATAAGCCGTGTGTCCAACCTAAGATGTGCATTTTAAAGATAGGACGCATGCTTTCGTTACAAGTGTTTCTGGGTGCACATGGTTTAAAAAAAACTACATATTATGCTGTGTTAACAATAAAATTTTTGTTAAGTCATAAATGCATTTTTATAAACTTTATTTTTGAATAATTTTAGGTATACAGAAAATACACAAAGATTAGAGTTATTAGATATTTCTCACCTAGTTTCCCATATTGTTAACATCTTACATTATCATACTACATTTGTCAAAGCTAAGAAATGGATATTAGTATATTACCATTAATGAAATTCTAAACTTTATTTGCATTTCACCAGTTTTCCAGTTTCTTTTCTAGTACTGAATCCAGGGTACCACAATGCTTTAGTTATCATCACCCCAAGTCTGTGATGGTTACTCAGTCTTTCCTTGATTTTTATGACCTTGACAGTCTTAAGTACTGACCAGATATGCTGTAAATATCCCCCAGTCTGGGTTTGCACAATTGCTTTTTAATACTACCAATTTAGTGCATGTTTTTATAGTTTTTCCTATGTGTAATTGTGGCATAACTAATCACGCGATTAAATAAATAAGCACTATATTTATTTACTAAAAGGAGGAAGTTGTACTTCCAAAAAGACTTAATGCAATTTTTTCCACTACTTAAACAGTTTTACAACAAGAAAAGTAATCAAGGTGAGCTTCATTTACTAAATCAGTAAGTAGTGCCACTTTGTGACTGGAAATGTGCTTTATAGAAAAAATGATGTGGTTTCTTTCCTCTGAGGGAGAACACCGTTAAGAAAGGAAAAAAGTCAAGCAAACATAAGATTATCACACAGAGCACAGGGAACTGCAGGAGGGGTTAATGTGTGAGATGTCTTGACCATATGGCATCCAAAGGCAGACGTTTTTGACCATACAAAATTAGATGTGCTCAAATGAATCTCGTTATTTTTATAAATATTAGTGGCATTTCATTCTACCAGAAAGCGGTGCAAAATACATCTGCTCAGGCAGAAGTGGTAACATCCAAGAAAAATTTTGTAGAATGAGTTATGTTTCTCCAGGGGGAGAGGTGGGCAAAGGGAAATCTAGGCAAAGATGGAAAATGTCATAGTGTGGTTTGAGTATTTGAAGCCAGCATCCTTTGCCAACATCTGTTGAATTTTTGACTTGAGGATGGGAAGTTAAAAGAGGATTATTTTCTCTATTGATTTAAAGTTACAGCATGACAAATAAGATTTGCATTTTAAAATGTATTTTTTTTAATTAAAAGAGCAATTTACATCACTCCACACATTGTAAGTATTTTTCTTTCCATTTCTATTTTAAGCATCTTTGCACTTTAGAGAGTATTCTGACAGCAGTGTAGAGAATGAATTGGAGGTAAAAGGAATTAGAAGCAGGAAATAATTAAAAAACTGTTAGTATAATCAAGGCAAAAAACAAGATTATCAACTAAGGATAAAGAAGAGTTTTCAAAAAGAGGTGGCATCTATCTAAAGGACATACAAAAAATTGAACACGAAAATTTTTTTTAAAAAGGAAGCAGAGGTATCATTTTAAAATTTCCGCTTAGTTGATAAGGTAGCTATTGGTGTGAGTTGCCTCAGATAGAGAGTACAAGAGTCATGGATTAAGAAGGTTGGAAGCCATGAAAATCCTTCAGTTTTGAACAGTCTGGGTTGAGACACCTGAGTTGGAGGAAATAATGCAGAGATGCCCAATAGTCTTATGGTTATTGGATACAGAGCTGAAGAGAGATGCTGGGGATATGGTTTGGGAGACATTATCAGATAGAGGTCCTGGAAGTAAGAAAACCAGGCGACATTCTCCAGCAGGAAAGACAATGAGAAAAGTGGCTGCTGTTGGAACTCTCAGAAAACATTCACATTTAATTAATGGGTAGAGATAAACTATAGAGAAAAGTATACTAAGAAAGAATGGCAAGGAAGGATAAAATAAAATCAAGAAAACTTTGTCATGGAAACTAGGATGCATGCTTCAATATGCAAAGACAGAGGTTATAAAATGAGAGAAAGATCAACAAGGCCAAAGCTACAGAGGAGTCAGTTAAAATCAGTGCATTATTCTATACTGATTTTTCATAGGATGTTAATATTGTATGACTTAAAAGGAGCAATCAAATAATATGCTAATCATTTAGTTTCAAATAAAAATATGATAGTGTGTATATTATTATCATTTGGGGGTAAATTTACTCATATATGAGAGTAGACCAATTTAAAAATATTTAAAAAGCATGAATTGCTGGAGTAACATGAATACTAGATAATTTGTTTGGTGACAAGAATTTATAACCAATACATTCTTGAAGTTGGAAAGTTGGAACTCATTGTACGATGCATTTTGCTATCTCTTAAGCTACATGTTGCACCCAAAACACTACTTTGTAAAAATACAAAATGGTTTTTCTCTATTTATTTCACCTAATAAAAAACAATCTTCATATTTTAAAATAAATCCTTCAATAAATGTAGTTTGACACAAACTCAAAATCTATGTAGTAGAATTTCAAGACTGATTGAGAATTGTCAAATTCTTCCAATGACAATTGATTTAAAACATTTTCCCACTGTAAAAACAAGAACAAGTAGTAAAATAACCATGAAATAAGATGCTAGCACAATACATTAAATGTTATTTTTTTTTAATGTAATCCCAGCACTTTGGGAGGCTGAGTGGGTGTATCATGTGAGGTCAGGAGTTTGAGACCAGCCTGGCCAACATGGTGAAACCCAATCTCTACTAAAAACACAAAAAAATTAGCCAGGTGTGTTGGCGTGCCCTGTAATTCCAGCTATCCTGGAGGCTGAAGCAGGAGAATCACTGGAACCTGGGAGGCAGAGGCTGCAGTGAGCCGAGATTGTGCCACTGCACTCCAGTCTGGGCGACAGAGGAGCAAGACTACATCTCAAAAAGCAAAAAGAACGAAGCTGGAGGCATCACCCTACCTGACTTAGACTATACTACAAGGCTACAGTAATCAAAGCAGCATGGGACTGGTACCAAAACAGAGATATAGACCAATGGAATAGAACAGAGGCCTCAGAAGCAACGTCACACATCTACAACCATCTGATCTTTGACAAACCTGACAAAAACAAGCAATGGGGGAAGGATTCCTTGTTTAATAAATGGTGTTGGGAAAACTGGCTAGCCATATGCAGGAAGCTGAAACTGGACCCCTTCCTGACACCTTATACAAAAATTAACGTACAGCAAAAGAAACAATCATTAGAGTGAACCAGCAACCAACAAAATGGGAAAAAAGTTTTGCAATCTACCCATCTGACAAAGGGCTAAGATCCAGAATCTCCAAAGAACTAAAGTAGATTTACAAGAAAAAAAAAACAACCCATTCAAAAGTGGGCAAAGCCTATGAACAAACACTTTTCAAAAGAAGACATTTATGCAGCCAAAAAAAACATGAAAACATGCTCATCATCACTGGTCATTAGAGAAATGCAAATCTAAACCACACTGAAATGCCATCTCATGTCAGTTAGAATGGTGATCATTAAAAAATCTGGAGACAACAGATGCTGGAGAGTATGTGGAGAAAAAGGAACACTTTCACTTTGTTGGTGGGAGTGTAAATTAGTTCAACCATTATTGAAGACAGTGTGGTGATTCCTCAAGGATCTAGAAATAAAAATTCCATTTGACCCAGCAATCCCATTACTGGGTATATACTCACAGGATTATAAATAGTTTGATTACAAAGACACGTCCACGTATGTTTGTTGTGGCACTGTTTACGATAGCAAAGACCTGGAACCAACCCAAATGCCCATCAATGATAGACTGGACAAAGAAAATGTGGCACATATACACCATGGAATAGTAGGCAGCCATAAAAAAGGATGGGTTTGTGTCCTTTGTAGAGACATGAATGAATCTGGAAACCGTCATTATCAGCAAACTGACATAAGAACAGAAAGCCAAACACCACGTTTTCACTCATAGCTGGGTGATGAACAATGAGAACACTTCGGCACAGGGAGGGTAGCATCACTCACTGGGTTAGGTGGGGAGGTGCAGGGGTGGAGGGAAGGGACAGCAGAGGGCAGGGAGGATAGGGAAGGATAACACCAGGAGAAATGCCTAATGTAGGTGACGAGGGGTAGTGGGGGGTTATGGAGACAGCAAATCACCATGGCATGTATGTACCTATGCAACAATCCTGCACGATGCTGGATGTGCACATGCACCCCAGAGACCAAAGTACAATTAAACATAAATAAAAAAAAAATTAAAAGTTTTTTTTTTACTGTTATCATTTCCTAAAACTAAATAAGCTATTTTAAAATTAAAACTAGGAAAATGAAGAGAAATACTTTTTAAAAAGAAAATGTGAGGAAAATAAGGAACCAAAAAGTTTAAAGATACATTTTGGATATTAAAAATATTCCTGATTTAAAGGCAGAAAAATACAGCCCATCTGGGTCAAGGAGAAAATCAATCTGATAGTACAGAAAATATATAAAAAATATTGACTATAATACAAAGTGCAATAAACGGATAGAGAAAAATTAAATTCCCTTGTGTTAAAAATTTAGAAAGAGTTATATTTCACTGTACGTCTGTCAATACAGTTTTATTGTATTTACCATGTATAATTAACATGTACTAAAATAAAATTTAAGGAAAAAATTAATATATATTTAAAGGAATGTTTTACTGTATATTAAATATAGAATTCTATATATACACAGACATTCACAGATATGCAAAGAGTCTAAACACTTATATTCCATACCATTTTTCCAAAGAGCTCAAGAAGCTTTGAGGAGATTGTAGTCTGTAAAACAGGAGAGCATTGATAGAAAATAATTATGAAATGAGGTCTGGAAATTGAACTTCACGTAAGAAAAAGGCAAAATAAATTCAAGAATAAGGAAAAGGAAGTCTCACGACAAACACTGTGCAGCAGACTTTAAGATAAAACCAAAACCAAAGTCAAGATGAGAATCACAGAAGAAAAGTGTACAGAGTAGAAAAGGAAGATACAAAGCATATGAGATATTTAGCAGTATGAAAAATGTTATTAAAATATAGAGTATAGGATATGTAGGAAAATTTACTCTTACATTTTAAAGAAAATTAAGCACACTAAAAAAAGTAGGAAGATTATTAATTCCAAGATAAAATCACTGTAGAAGAAAAATCATTTTTATTTCCTTGTACATTTTATTTCCCTTTAGCGAACAACATTTACAGTGTTGTAGCAACAGGAGTATTTAATAGGGGCATGGAAGTTAGCTAAAAATATTATTCTACCAATTTATATAATGTCTAAAATTAAGATTGCAGTGTATACATTTTATTTAGATATGAACAGATGAAAACCTGAAAAAAAAAATAGCTAAAAAAGAGAAAGTAATCATCTCTGAGGAATATGGTAAAAATGAGGTAGGGTGCATAGAAACTGCTTTCTTTTTGTTGTAAGCCCTATTGATCCATATAATTTTAAAGTTTTAAGTATAAATAAATTTTAAATATGTAAATATATTAACAGAAAATATAGAGAAAAACAATTCAAAAAGGAGAAGATACTCAAATTTCTTGTTGGTGAGGGAAATTTAAATTAAAGCAATAATTAGCACAGCTATACTAACCCTGCTGACAAAAATGGAAAGTTCTGTGAAACTTGTCAGAATCAAAATGGAATCATTTATGTTAAACATCAGTTATACACAAATGCCTGATAAAAATAATTATCACAAAAGACTGCAAAAACCACAACCTTGCACAAAATTCATCACATTACACAAAATATACAACTGCCAGGATGTCTGTCTAGCAACTGCTTAGACAGTTGAGAATTATCTCAAAACAATTATGTAATCCTCATTTTTCCTTTAAAAACCTTCGCTTTCTTTTACCTCCCTGAATATACACATACCTTATGATGGTACTCATATTCTCAATGCAATGCCTTTCCTTCCAAAGAAATCATTATCTCTTAAGAGAGAGTCTCCCCCTCTGTTATAACTTGACAGTTATATAAAACTTACTGCTGATGGAATTACAAGAAAACTCTTAAATCATACAAAATAAAGAAAGCCATTCACCCTGGTGAACATCAGTAATACTATATTTGCACTACTTCTTGATTATACCAGTTTTTGGTGAACTTATTGAAAAATTACTAGCCTATGTTTAGCAAGATTGAGGTAGTTGTATAAGCATTCACTGTACCCTCTCCAGGTGACATATTAGGTTCTGACCAAAATTTGGAAAATGACAGAAGGAAACCTTCCTACTTTTGGTGGATTACCACATAAGAATACGAGTAAGGTACGATCTGTAACCAACTTTAGACAGTATCTAAAAATCGACTTTGTAAATACAGCATTTCGTTTTTAAGGAAGTTATTACGTGGTTACTAACAACTGTGAGAACATAACAATGCATATACGTTTCTATTATTATTATTTTTATAGATTCAGGGGGTATGTGCACAGGCTTGTTACATGGAGATATTGCATAATAGTGAGGTCTGGGCTTCTAGGTGCCCATCACCCAAATGGTAAACGTTGTAGAGATCTTTCACTTCCTTTGCTAAATATATTCCTAGGTATTTGGTGTGTGTGTGTGTGTTGCTATTGTTAATGAGATTGTGTTCTTGATTTGGTTCTCAACTTAAACATTATTGGTGTATAGAAATCTTACTAAATTTTGAACATTGATACTGAAATCATTTTACATGTAATCGATGAGCAAAGAAAACTGGACTTCCTCTTTTGCAATTTGGATGTCTTTTCTTACTTTCTCTTGCCTGACTTCTCTGCCTAGGAATTCAGTACTGTGTTGAATAGGAGTGGTGACAGTGGGCATCCTTGTATTCTTTCGGTTTTCAGAGGAAATTATTTCAGCTTTCCTCAATTCAGCATGATGTTTGTGGGTTCCTCATATACAGCTTTTGTTATTTTGAGGGCTGTTCCTTCAATGTCTTCTTTGTTAAGGGTTTTTATCATGAAGAGATTTTGAATTTTATTGAATGATTTTTGTGTGTCTGTTGAGATAATCAGATGGTCTGGTCAGATTTGGCTGTGAATCCATTTGGTCTGGGGATTTTCTTTTGTTGGAAAATGTTTTATTACGGACTCAGTTTCATTACTTGTTATTGGTCTGTTCAGGATTTCTATTTGTTCGTGGTTCAACTTCAGGAAGTTGTACATTTCCAGAAATTTACCTATTTCCTCTAGGTTTTCTAGTTTGCAAGCAAAGGCATACTAGTAATAGTCTCTGATGACGTTTTGTATTTCTGTGTAATGTCACTTTTATCATTTATGATTGTGATTATTTGAATCTCTCATATTTTCTTGGTTAATGGAGCTAGCAGTCTATCTATTTTGCTTATGGTTTTCTAAGAGCCAACCTTTTATTTCATTAACCCAAAAGTACAGATTGCTGCCAGTGCTCATTAAATTTTAAATAAACACCCTCTTCGAGGCTGAAGCAGATCTGATTGATTTTCAATGTGAAAATAAAATATAAAAGCTGTTCTTGTTGTTGTTTCTAAACAGAACTAACGTCAGAGTCATCTGAATTATCAAAATTGTCTATTTCAGAAAAATTAGATTCATCAAATGAATCTTTGATCAACAACTATTCAAGAATCATGTTAACATTACGCATAGGAATGCTGTTTTGTATGATTTGACATTTTTAGCCATCAAGAATTACTATCCTTTGTAAATGAAAATATGACTACTAAAAAAAGAACACTATAAATAGAATGATGTCTTGTTTCCAAAGTCAATATTCTAGAGTTATCCAAAAATAATATATGTGAGATATTTCATGGCAAAGTTATCTTGAGGCAAACTCTGCTGCTGCAAGCACCACCAGCAAGCATTTTGGGGGCAAATTAGAAAAGGGTTAATCCTTTCTATCATTTTTTTGGTATCAATCACATTTATTTGTGTTCCGATCTTTGTTATTTCTGTTCTTCTGCCAATGTTGGGTTTGATTTTTTCTTGTTTTTCTAGTTCCCTGAGCTACAATATTAGGTTGTTAATTTGAGTTCTCTGTTTTTTTTTTTCTTTTTTCAAACAAGTACAAAGAGTTTGTCTTTGTATTTTTTTTTTACTGTTGTTGATTTAATGTCTGTTTTACAAATTTGTATTTGTATTTGTGATATTAGAGCTTTCAATTGAAGTATTTTGAAGTTCCCTCAGTAATACAAATACAAATACAAAGAGCATTGTCTTTGTATTTTCTTTTTTACTGTTGGTGATTTAATGTCTGTTTTATTTGATATATGTATAGCTACTCCTGCTCATCATTGTTTTTTGTTTACATGGTATATCTTTTTCCATTCCTTTTCCTTGAATTTGTGGGTGTCCTTACCTGTTAGGTAGATCTCCTGTAGGCAGCAAGTGATTGCTTATGTTTTTAATCCAATTTGCCATTCTATATCTTTAAAGTGGGGCATCTAGGCTATTTATTTAAGGTTAATATTGATATTTCAGGTTAGTATTGATATACCAGGTTAATGTTGATATGTCAGGTACCTATCATAATGTTGTTACCTAGTTGCTTTGTAGTCTCATTTGTGTAATTGCTTTATAGGGTGTGAACTTTACACTTACGTGTGCTTTTATCACGGACATTATTGTCTTTTTGTTTCCATGTTTAGAATTCCTTTGAGCTCTTCCTGTAGGACCAGTCTAATGGTGACAATTCCCTTGGCATTTGCTTGTCTGGGAAATACTTTATTTCTTTTCCATTTATGAAGCTGATTTTGGCAGGATATAAAACTCTTGGCTGACATTTTTTGTCTTTAAGAAAGCTGAACTCTGGCTTATAAGATTTCTCCTGAGATGTCTGCTGTTAATCTGGTGGGATTTCTATTATAGGTAATTTGATGTTTTTCTCTAGTTGTGTTTAAGATTTTTCCTTTCATGTTGACTTTGGATAGTCTGATAACTGTATGCCTTGGTGATGTTCATCTTATAAAATATCTTCCACATGCTCTCTGAACATTTTGTATCTGGAATGTCTACATCTCTGACAAGACCAGAAAAATTATCCTGAATTTTCCCTGAAATATACTTTCCAAACCTTTTATTTTTTATTATTAGAAATAGGTTTGGTTGCTTTACATAATCTTGTATTTCTTGAAGGTTTTATTTTTTTAAAAAATATATTTTTTTAATTTTTATCTGACTAGATTAATTCAAAAGACTTGACTTCAAGTTCTGAAAAATTCTGTTCTCATCTATTATTAGAGCTTTCAATTGAAGTATTTTGAAGTTCCCTCAGTGAATTTTTTATTTCACTTTCTTGAAAAGCTATCTCATATTTCATATCTGAAATCATTTTTTATGATTTCTTTGTGTCGGTTTTCCACATTTTCTTGGATCTCACTGAGCTTCCTTACAATTCACATTTTGAATTCTTTGTCGTTTTAGAATTGCACTTTTGTTAGGATCCACTGCTACAGAGCCAATGTGATCCTTTGGGGGTGTTGCAACACTCTAATTTTTCTAAGTGCCAGAGTTCGTATGTTGGTTTCTTCTTGTCTGGAGAAGCTGCCACTTTTTACTTTTGTATTTACTTTTGTTTGGGAGGGATTCTCTTCCCTCCTGAGAGTGGGACTGTTGCATACGTTGGGTAGGATCCTTTGGCTTTGCCTCTTTGTGCTATTAGTGGGCCGCTCTGTATGAATTCCTTGGTTATAGATTTCCTTAGTATAGTGGCTTTCTCAAATGCTGGTTGTTTGTAGGTTTTTGTACTTGTGCACTGTGAGTGTGTGCAGCCTCATTTTCTGCTAAAGAGATGGGGAGGTGAAAGTCTTAGGAGGCTTATCTTGTTCCCCTGTCAGCAGGAATTATATTGGGTTGTGCAGTTCACCCTACAAGCCCATAGGTGGTACTTGTGGGTAAGAGCTGGCTAAGTGCTGTACAATGGTGTCAGCTGTAATGGGTGTGTGCAGGTTGGCCTCCCCACAGTAGGTGATGCTTGTAGGAGAGAGGCAGCTATGTTCTTGGCAGTGAAATTTTTACTTGCCCTTTGTTAATCAGGAGAATTTCTGGGGTGTCCCTGGTAATGGGTAGGGCTGTGGTGCTCTCTGGGGTCCTTGTCCAATGCTCCACCAAGGTGTCCGAAGGTGACAAAGCTGAGTGGGCTGGGTCAGCCAAGCCTGTGACCTGACAAATGCAAATGCTCATCACAATGAGGTTAGGGACAACACCCAGGTCACTTGGGCAACCTTCCAGGGAGGAGCAGAAGCGCCTGTCTTGCACCAACAGCCCACTCAGAGAAGAGCAGTGACCAAGAGTTTTCAGCACATCAGGTGGCACTGGGACACACCTAGGTCTCCCACCCCAAATCCAGAGGGTCTCCCTCTGCTATCCAGCTGCTGGCAGTAGCCAGAACAGTTAGGCTAATTCCCAAGCAGTCTGTGCTTGGATCCCTGAGCTGTTCCAGGCTGAAAGAATCCCTGTCTGTGAGAGATATCATGGCTATCAGGCCACACCCTTCTTAGTCCATTCTCATGAATGGAGGGATCCCCAACCCCCATGCCACAACAAGGACCCACACCACGATCTTTTCTGTGTCCTGACAGTGGAGGCTCATCCCTGGTTTGAGATCAGATCACAAATCTGATCTCCATGCCCCTGGACTGGGGCCTGAACCACAGACTTGTTCTCTGGCTTGTTGGACTTAAGCTTTGGCTATGATAAAGAGGGGTGATTCATTCCTAGGCCACCAGTAAAACATTCAGGTGAAGCAATCTTGGCTATGCTGTGGGGCTGGGATGATCAGGTAGGTAGTCTTGGGAGGGATAGGCAGCCATGGGTTATGTGGTTCTCATGCACTGTGGCCTGCAACTATGGCAGTAGAAGCTGTCTTTGAGGCGCATGCGAGTGCTTGGGTCCCTGCTCACTCCTCAGCCTGGCAGATAGGAGCAGCAGCTTAGGGTAGGACACAGAGCCCTGGGGGATGGGCTCCGAGAACTCTGCTTTACTGTATGTAGTTGCTCAGCATAGGGAAGCCTACTGGGGGTCCGTGTGAGTTCCAGCAGTGGCTCTGCATGGTCACCAGCAGCTTCCTCAGCCAGTCCAGAGGTCTGTGGTGGTCACAAAACTCTTCTGCAGTTAGAAGTCTGCAGCTAGAATATGAAAGCCTCGGGTTCCTTCACTCAGCTACTCCTTGGATCTGGGTCCAGAAAATGGTCCTGGTATCCAAGCTGGAAGCCGTGCTTCCTCCCTCTTCACTCCTGGTACCTCCCATTGTCTTTCTGTCAACTTTCAGTGCTCTCTCCTGGAAGATCTATTTGACTGTGTAGATTTAGATGATATTTTGGTTCCTCTTTGTGAAAGGGGCATGTCATAGCTGCATCTAGTCAGCCATTCTGAACCTTTTCTCTCACATTTTTTTTTCTAGTTTTTATTTTTAATTATTAATGAAGACACAGATAAAGAAAAACTGCAAGTTGGTAAAACCCGTTTCTAGATCTATTCTATTGGCATTTGGCAAATGCTGTCATTTTTTCAAAACAATAAATAGCAACATAGTTTTATAAAGATTTTGCTAACTTAATTTCTTTGTATTAAAGGTATCAAGATATTATTTGACGGTCTAAAGAAAACAGTACTGAGTACTTGTCATACTCCTCTTACAAGGCCCTGTTATGAGCATTAGCGTCTGCTACCTCACTCAATCCTTAAAACAGCTTCAGTGATGATATCCACTTTATAGTTCTGTAACTGAGATAAAGGGAGTAATTTGTTCAAGTTCAAAGCTCAAATCTAGACTTCAATCCAAGCAGTTTGACTGCAGCATATACTCCTGGAAAGTAAAATCAAAATCTATGGAACATCTGGTAGGCAATCTGGGGCTGGAGGAGTGCAAGAATAGGCAGACTTTAAGGCCCAAACAAGGAGAACAAGATGTAGGAACTTTGTCAACACACACCATAGGCAGTGAGGATTGCATTTCAAATTGCAGCCATCCAAATAATTTATAAAAAGGCAAGTCTCTGCTATCTGTGCCCCCATTGAATTTATAAATGTGATTTGTGTATTATTACATATAACATTTAATTACTTTTATATATTAATATTTTTATGTTTTTAAATTTTATTTTTTTAATATTAAAGGATTTTTCTTTTCAGGTGATATAGAAATTCTTTCAATGGTGTTATTATATACAATCATGAGTGAGACTGAACTTTGCATATTTTCATTTTATTTTAAGGTATCCTTCTTTCCAATATGAAAGACTGTCTTCTTGAAGAACACTATCATGAATTTTGTTAGTGAAGAAATACTGGTGTTAAAATTTATATTATTATATGAAGGTATCTTTATTTAATCATCATGTTTTAAAGACCATTTTGCTGGACAATTCATACTAGATTGATGGTTATTTTCTCTTAGCACTTTAAATACACTATTCTATGCATGTATGACTTGCATTCATATTTGTAAAGTTTTCTGTCAGTAGTAATCATGGCTCACTGTAGCCTCCATCTCCTAGGCTCAACAATTTCTGCCACCTCAACCTCTTGAGTTGCTGAGATTAAAGGTACATGCCACTACACTTGGGGAACATTTTTTTTATTTTTAATTTATTTTTTTTTTGGTAATAACAGGGTCTCATTGTGTTGCCTAGGCTTCTCTCAAACTCCTGAAGTTAAGCAAACATCCCACCTTGGTCTCCTAAAGTGCTGGGATTATAGGCGTGAGCCACCATGCCTGGCCCCATTTCACTTCTTTATTCAGCCTTTTCTAATATACTATTTAACACACCAGTTGAGTTTTATCTTTTTATTTTTAAAAGGATTTTTACTGTCTTATTTTGATAGTCTCTATGTGCTTTTAAAAATTACATCTCTCATTTATTTCTTCAGATATTTTATATAATATCTAGGCTATTAGCAAGCACCTTTAGATTTGCTGATTGCTGCTTTTGCTGACTCATAATAGGTTGGTTCCATTCATGCTTGTTACTTGCAATTTAGGAGCTCATATTTCATTGAATATCATCTGTAGGAGTCCTGAAGGCATAATTGATGATGCTTTCTTAGAAAGAGAATTGGCAAATGATTCTCTGGGGAGTCTCTGAGTACTTCCCAACTGAGATCACTTTAACCTCCTTTGAGGGTTCCTGTTTCAACAGGAACTTTCAGGTTTAGGTCCACTACCTTAGTAGAAGTCCAAGGCTCTGTCTATATAATGCAACATGGATATTGGCATCAATCTCAGGACAACACCGTTTTATTCTTACCACACAGAGTCTGCTTCCTGCTGTGGTTTCGACTTGCTGGCATGTGTGTGTATGTTTACTTTCCAGGGTTTCTTTCACTTTCTAGAAAACCCAGCAATGAAAAAAGGTGTTTTGCTGTTGTGGTTGTTTGCATTTAATCCAGTGTCTAGTTGAGTTTTATCCTGAAGTTCCTTCAGAGTGTCTACTTACTTATATAGCCATATCTGTGGGTTTTTTTTTGGTTTATTATTTATTTGATTTTATTTTTCCATCTTGCCACTCAAATAAGATGCAAGAACAAGCAGTAGCAAGAACCAGTAGTTTGGGCATCACCTGGAGACTTGTTCACACTGTAGAATCACAGGTCATGGAGCAAGTATTCCGAATCAGAATCTGCATCTTTAACAGGATTCCTGAGTGACTTGAATACACTTTAAAGTTTGAGAGACATGGCTCTAATAGGCTCTTAAAATGCATATTAAATATTTGTCTGAATAAAAATTGAGGTTTGGGTAGACTTTTTTCAACATATTCTTGGTAGTCGCTTTTAATTTCAGTACAATGTTTTTATTGTGTGTCAACAAAATTTTTTGAGGTGAAAATGGTTTTTCAGTTTTTCAGATGGAGATGGTTCAAAGAAAAACAACAGGATCTATGTTTAAATACAATCAGTAAAGTCTGGAGCTCTAGAATTAGCTCAACTGGAGCTGAAACTTAAGAGTTTGCAGAAATTAAGTGATTTTTCTCAGGTTCACACTTCTTGTAACACAAAAGCCACGTTCTAAATGCTGGTATTCTAACTTTAAAAGTCAGGATTGTGCCACCCTGTCATATAGCTGTTAGGCGTAACTGAAATACGTGTATTTTCAAGTTTTTGTGTGTCATCTGGGTATCACCTCTCAAGGAAACAAAATATGCCATCTCAATATGCCACTTTGGTATACTGATTATTCTGAGCTGAACATACTTGAAAAATAGCAAATGCAGGGAGAGGCTTTCTCTGAATTCCCCTTATCTGTCTAAAGATAGATCCCCTGAAAGGAACTCAATTGTCATAAATCCCCTCCTGGGGAGTTTCATCAGCCAGGGAAGATTGACTCTTATTAGAGGAGAGTACACTAGAAGTTGACACCACACCTAGACAACCTTTATCACAAACTATCATATCTCCCATCTATTCTTTGAAGGGCCCATTCATTTTTCCTAAAAATCATGTACTCTCCCCTAGGTGACATACATTCCTTTCCCCTTCTCTATTAGGATGAATATAAGATCTAAAATCTCACCACATTTTAAATATTCACTTTTTACTGTGACGCCCTGTGCACATAATAATAGCTAAGAAATTTTTATATTTTTCTTGTTGATCATCCTTGTTGTCAGTTTATTTCATAAACCCAGGTTTCAAACCTAGGAAGACAGAAGGAAAGTGTTTTCTGGCCTTCACCTCTCTGCACTCTGCTGACTTTAGGAAAAACCAATAAAAAAAAAAGCCAATTTTATTCCTACTTTCTTATTAAATACAAAAAGTCAACATTAATTTTATTTTTGTATTTTTTTGTATACAGTTCAAAAATCTATGTTGTGGACCAATTGAATTTAGTACATATGAGATTAAAATGAATTAGTCATTTCTATTTTGGTTACATAGTTAAAAGCTCAAAAGACTGACATATTCATTTTTATCTCAAAGGCAATGATATAATGCTAAACACTTGGAAAAGTCAGCAAACACAATGTCACTCAACTTTAATGTGTTTCTTATATGTGTGGTTAAACGTTTTAAATTGGCAATTCATAAAATAATAAATATAAATATTTAAAAATTTGGATTCATGTGCTCAGTTATGTTGAAAACTTCAAGATAAGTATCTCTAAATTCAGATGTCTGGACCACAATAATTTGTTCCATGCTATTATTGTAATTTCTGTTGTCATTCATTTTGGTAGTATTCTACATCTTGATTTTTTTAAATCTGTAAATTTGAAATTTTTAAACATTCATAATACGAGTTTTTCTTATAACACCACGTTGCTTAAGCTTCGAGCAACTTTTGTTTGTCAAACACTGACTGTACCAAATATAGATGGCTTAGCCCAGCATTTCAGGCCAGACACAAATCTCTTTCCTACTTCGTCTGCCTCTCTATCTTTAATCATAAAGCACACACATCATATATAATACATGATATTTAGGGGAATTATTTTAACAATCACGATTTTACTTGGTTAGTTGCTTCTAAATCAAATCTAATGTGAAAATCTTGAAAGTACTTTCGCATATTTCAGAATAGATGATACTTGATTTCTCTCAATTGTTCTCAACTCTGATTGCACTCAAGGATCACCCGGGCAGATCTGCACATATACCAGTAGCCAAAACACTCATAAAATCAATTACTTCCAAATCTCTTGAGTGTGGGTCATAAATATCAGTACTTTTTAAAGGCTCCCTACATGATTCTCACATTTATCTAGAACTAGGAACCACTAATTTGCCTCATTAAAGTTTCAGAACAATTATACTCAAAAAATACGGAAGAAGCAATCTAAATATATAGCTTCAGAAGTAGTATATTGAAAGAGTTGCTATTTTCATGTTGATGTTTTATTAAGTGGGAGAATCTCATTTGGATACTAAATAAAATACATATAAAATATTAACTTTACATCAAATCTCTTCATTTGTTTTAAACTGACATCTGACTCTGTAGTCACATTTTGCAGCATATTACATTTATATAGGTTCTTTTTTTTTTAATTCCAAGAAAACAAACAGTGGCAAAAACAATTTCCTTTAGTTCCAATATGTTTACTTTTCTAAAATCACCCTCTGAGCTGCTAATAGAATTTTACATGTCATACTCATATCATTGATCTACTATGCAATCAACAGCTTGAATTATGTTGATAAACATAAAAGGATAAAATTTAGAATTCTCTATTAAGAACAAATTAAACTCATTACTGGAGAAGACACTTTTTACTTCTTTGATCTCCTAGGTGGTATAGGGATTTATATGATATTCTCATCACTTCTGTACTATTAACATATCAATTGTTAACACAAATATTTTAATACAAGGGAACACCATTATGCCATTCCATAATATAAAACATCAAGAAGGATATTTCTGATTTCCTGGTCTGTATATTCAGATACATTTTACAAAATACATTGCAACTTTGTTTGCACATCAGACATAGGGATATTTTACATTAATTGTAAATCTACCTCAACACTTGAAGGCTTTTATAATCTCCAGAGTCATTCTAAATATTTTTGTCAATTCTACATTTTTCTAATAAATATTTGTTGCAAATGCTGATGAATTAAATTTTTTCTAGGAAAACATAAGACAAAGCATATGTGAACAAAATACATTTGAAAAATCTGGCTATAAGTCCTTTACATCAGCTTACCCTTTCAATGGTTTTTAATTGATTTACATTTCTTCAAACACCACGTTGCTCAAGCTTTGAGCAACTTTTATTTGTCAAACATTGACTGTGCCAAACATAGATGGCTTAACCCAGCATTTCAGGCCAAACATAAATCACTTTCTGCATCTCTATTTCAGTCATATGACTGGCTGCTCACTCCCACAGGATGTCATGCCTCTATGATCTACGTCTAGTATCTTGTCAGAAAATTCTGAACCTTTATCAACCACTGGAAGCTCATAAGAACACTGGTTATCCTTCACTTTCCATTCTATCATTGGTGGGCTCATTTAATATTCTATTTTAAAATTATATATATGCATATGACATTTTGCAATGCTGTTATGCTGTAACAAAAGAGTAAAATGTTACCTTGAGTAGCTAGAGTTCAATATCCTCAAAGACAAACGCTGTTTTCTCTATTTTATTAATTTATATGGATTGAATTTAGTAGCAAGCTTAGCCCTAGGTGAATGCATACTTAGATTCATTTTTGTAGATTTACTTTGGTTGCCTACATATCTACTTCACTACAGGACAATATTCTTCTACTCAGAGCCACACTCTTTAGAGGATTGCAATATTCTATAATTGTCCCTTTGCTCAGCTTTGTATTCTCAATTGAGTAAAGTAATTAGACAAATTAACATTTTAGAATTGTAAAATAAAACTGGTAATAGCTTAATGTGTTAAGCCCTGCAAGATGTGCTGTGATTTTAGAGGATATTTTTTCATAATGTCCTTTCAGGCAGGAACACATGTCAAGTGTGTGGAAAATGGCTTTGAGCAAGAAAACATGTCAGTAACTCCTTAAATATCATTGTGTAAGGAGCTGTCTACTTTACTAACACAGGACTTTCTAATACAGGAGTGGAGTAAGATATTTAAAAAGACTAAGTCAAATGAATAATTTTATAGTTTTTCACCTCCCATAATTTAGGATTCCACTCAAATCAAATAATCCAAAGATGAACTTAAAGACAGCATTTGCTATTCAATACTTTTATCAATCCCGAATGCCTCTCTTGGGAAATACGGTATGTATATACAAGACCCTGAAACAGTCCCTGACACATGGCAAGTGCTCCTTAAATACCTGCTTTATGAATTAATAAATATATGCATTGATTTCACCCTAGGTAAGTGCTCTGTAAAGCAAAGGCTCTGAATGCTATAATTAATTTAAAAATATATATGTATATATTTGTTGTCTTTATTATCAAACTAATTTGAGGGCTAGCTTCTTTGAATAGTACAATGACATTCACAGGTTTTTCACACACGAGTAACATTACATTATTCTACTACTACATACACAATTTACAAGTTTATACATTTTAAATTCACCTAATCTTTTTTCTTCATCCTTAGTGCTTCCATACTAGATTTGGTTTGGTTTGGTTTTTCACATGGCAAGTCATTTAGATTATGGTTGAAACCATCTAAGGTTGTTCGCCTGCCATGGCTGACTTGCTAACATACAACTTGTATACTACCGTATAAGCAGACAGCCAAACACTTGGAACAAGATCAAAATTTTCTAGCTTATTATTTTTAGCAATAACAGTACAGCAAGATGAAAATGTTAATTACTCTACATGTCTGGACTGAGTGGGAACTTTCTGATCCTTTCTGCTGTGGCCAATTTCCTGGCAGATTGCCTAGATAATACACAAGGCATCTGGTTGGGTCATTTTTAGCCATCCACTTGTAAATAAGGTCATGTGTATGTAATGTCCTTTCTTGGAAGAATGAAGTAACTGTCTGTGATAAATATTATGCAAGGAATAAATATAATAAAAATGCAAAGATTTTTCCATATCTCATACTTGTTTATTATTTAACTACCAAATCTGGCACCAAAAATCTATTACAATTGTTTAACATTTGTTACTGCTGTAGTTCAATTTAACCATTATTATGACTAAGGAATATTCTAAGTATGCCTTGATTTGTTTCCATTTTTTGCACAGTACTTTGGGGGATATTGACAAATGTGTATTAGGTATCTGTTTATCACTCTGTCTTCTATCATCTATCTATCCATTTACTTCTCTATGAACCCATTCAAATATTACTATTATTTATGCCTAAAATCTCCACAAATACCACTGTATATATTCATATAACATAGACTTCCGTAGATTTTACATTATCTAAAAAGTAAGCAAATCATATATTTGTGGAATTAATTTACATAATTTTCCTTTTCTAAGTACTAGTTCTTTTTCTTCTCCGCTAAGGCAATTTTAATCTGTCACTGTAGTCTCAGAGTTTCTACATATGTAAATCAACTGCGCTATTGATGTTTCCTGACGGAATGGTGAAAGAATTAACTGATAAATGATTAAAGATCACTTTGTGTCAAGTAAATGGCACAGGAATGGTTACAACAAAATAATTATAACTATAATAATTTCTTCAGCAACATATCCTCTCAGATACAAATTCATCTCTTCTCACTAGGATAGAAATATAGTTTGGTTATAATAAGGGTGAATCACAGGAGAATAAATGAAATACTTTTCACTTTTAACAGATCTAGGAAAGTACACATAGCCTGGAATAGGCATAGTTTTGTTAGGAGTTTTATGTAATCGCTTTATTCAAGTCTATATTCCTTAATATTCCCCTAATGTCAGACAAATTAATGGACATACTGGCATGAAAATAGCTAAATAATTTGCCAAACAAGAAAGATGAATCAATAGGCTAGGAAACAAATTAGGAAATTTTGTAATTATGGTTGTATTTTTAAGGTAATGGATATATTTTAACAGGTGCAGAAAAATGATAAAAGTAGCATCCAGGACAGTCATAAAATGTGTTAATTAGAAATATTTGTATAATTAAACAGTACATAGATATTAAAAAATAAAATCACTAACATGATTCTATACTGAATGAAATCTGAATACGACCAAAGTAATTCACCAGAAAAGCAAATTAGATTTAACTACTGTATGTAAAAGAATTGAGAAATCCAGTTTGACAGATGGTAACTAGAGAACAAATGAAGAAAAAGAGAAAAAACAACCCCAAGACAGTAAGAGAATGTAGGAAGGGTACCCAGAATACTGCAGACGTGCATAACCCAAGAGAGCAAATATCAAAGGTTGGTATCGGAAATAAATGACAGTTCCACGTACTGTCACCACCACCCAAGAAAAAGAGAAATAATTTTACCAACAAAATGCACTTTGACAGATACTTAACATTTATTTTGATCATATGAGATACCTTGAAGTTCCATTTTAGTTTGCACTAACAAAGACTATTCCTTGACCTAACTCTAGTTAAGCTCCTTGAGCCCTTCTAGGGCATGTCCTCAAGATCCCAATTGTAGCAAGAAGGCTAAATCAGTTTAGCCAGAATCCCCCATCCTCCTATCTGACAGTCATCAATATCTGACCAAATCCCACATCTCTCACTGTCTCTCAGGTAATATCTGATCCCCCCGACCTGTCTTCTGTAGAAATCTTGTTAGGTCAATTCAGCAAGAACTACTCTACTTGACTAGCAATTTTACATCTACCAGCTCCCCAACCCTGCTGCCCTTGGTTATGAATTCCCATATTTCTTGTCTACAGAGTCGAGCCCAGTCTTTCTCTCCCACTGCAAAACTCCACTGCAGTATTTCTACGCTATTAATATAATCCTGAATAAAGTCTGCTTTACTGTTTTAACAAGTGTCAGAAAAAAAAATGTTTTTAATAGTAATGCACATAATTAACACAGAATTTACCACTGTACCTTTTTACACAAAGGAAGTGATGTTTGTATTACTAGACGTGGTTCTAATGAGGACTAGGCTGGGTATGCTGGTTCACACCTGTAATACCAGGACTTTGAGAGGCCAAGATGGGCAGATTCATTGAGCCCAGAAGTTCGAAACCAGTCTGGTCAACATGATGAAATTCCATCTCTAAAAAGTATATAAAAATAAGCTGGGTGTGGTGATACACACCTGTAGTCCCAGCTACTTGGGAGGCAGAGGTGAGAGGATCACTTGAGTCTTAGACGAGAGGCTTCAGTGAGCTGAGGTCGCCCCACTGCCCTCCAGCCTGGTGACAAAGGGAGACCTCGTGTCAAAAAAAGAAAGAAAGACATAAAAATTCAGAAAGAAAAGTGTAAAAATACCTAAAAACGAGGCCAAACATGGGCGGTAGCCTATAATCCCAACACTTCGGGAGGCCATGGGGGGCAGATGACTTGAGGCCTGGAGTTTTAGACTAGCCTGGCTAACATACATAGCAAAACAATTTGTCTACTAAAAATACCAAAATTAGCCAGGCATGGTAGTGCAGTCCTGTGGTCCTAGCTACTCAGGAGGTTGATGATGCATGAGAATCACTTGAATGCAAGAGGTGGAGGTTGCAGTGAGCTGAGATGGTGCGACTGCACTCCAGCCAGATGACAGGGTGGAAGAGGGAGATTGTCTCCAAAAACACCCCTAAAAATGAACACTTTTCAGTGTCTAAAAGTTCAGAATGTTTCTATGCCCAACAAGCTGATTGCCACAAGAGCAGATTAAAAACTAAAAGTAGATCCAACATTCGACCCAGCAATCCCACTACTGCTATCTACCCAAAGGAAAAGAAGTCACTATATAAAAAAGACACTAGCATGCATAAGTTTGTAACAGCACAATTCACAAGTGCAAACATATGAATTCAACCTAATTGCCCATTAACTGATGAACAGATTTTAAAAGGTACATATATACCACAGAATTTTACTCAGCCCTAAAAAGGAATGAAATTATGCCTTTGTGCAGCAACTTTGGTGGAACTGAAGAGCATTATTCTAAGCGAAGTAACTCAGGAATCGAAAACCAAATACTGCATGTTCTCACTTGTAAGTAGGAGCTGACCTCTGGGTATGCACAGGCATAGAGTGGTATAATGGACACTGTTGAGAGGGAGATGAGAGATGAAAAACTACATACTGGGTACAGTATAGACTTCTCAGGTGTGGGTGCCCTAAAATCCCAGACTATACGTCTGTACATCCATGTAACTAAAAATCATTTGTAGTCCTAAAGCTACCGAAATAAAAAAAAAATGGAAAAATATTGAATTTCACAGCTCTTTGATCTGGATCACCATAGAATGGTCCTGACGGGATTCAGGACACACGAACTCCAAACATGGTACCCTTGAAGCTAAAGATTTTGAGAAAACAGGAGAAACAGGAAGTTCATTCTATTTTTTTTTTTTTTTGAGACAGAATCTCACTCTGTCGCCCAGGCTGGAGTACAGTGGTACAATCTCAGCTCACCTCTACCTCCTAAGTAGCTGGAACTACAGGCCTGCACCACTATGCTGAGCTAATTTTTGTATTTTTAGTAGAGACAGGGTTTACCATGTTGGCCAGGCTGATCTCAAACTCCTCACCTCAGGTGATCCACCCACCTCTGCCTCCCAAAGTGCTGGGATTATAGGCGTGAGCCATGTGCCCAGCCAGGAAGTTGATTCTCTTGCCCCCGCCCTTCTCCCATGAAGCAAGTCATAAAACTTAGGAAGAATTTCCTGATCATCCCTTGAAACAAATAATGAGCTTCATTTAAGAGGTGCCCACCCTGTATCTGGAGGAAAGGAACATCCGTATCACTGAAGACAGAAATACAGAGCAAAGCAGGTCTTCCCTCCCAGTTTGTTACCATTAGATCATATCCCTTTGTACAATTACATTTCCCCTGACTGTCTACTCTTCAGCAAACCTAACATTAAAATACACAAGTTTAATTATTTCTTGGATCTTCATTTCCTTAAGAAGGCTTTTGTGTCATGTAAAACTTATTAAATGAATTTGCATGCTTTTCTCAACCATGAATCGAGGATGGGTGAGAAAAAGATTTTCTCCCTCTCCTACAATCCTTTTCATTGTTTATTATTGTATGCTTAAGTTTTATTTTTTTTCTTTTGTTTCCCAATTAGAATCTGAGTGTTTTTCTTTTTTTTTCTTTTTTTTTTGCCTTCTACTTTTGTCTCCTTTCATGGGTCCATCTTATTTATGCTCTTACTTTAGTGGTTTTTAAAAAAACTAATTTTGATCATTTAAAAATCTGCAGAACTGAATTAATAAGCTAGTTTTAGTTCTAATGGATTTAATTTGGTTATCTTGTATTACTACTTCAAATATATATATTTTTTAACACAGGCGAAGGCTCTGAGTTTCCATCATTCCTTAGTGCAGAATACAAAGGAGAACAAATGCAACATTCAGAAGAACCTAGCAGCAGTTATTTGAGTGTAATGGGAATTAATTTGTCATCTTTTGGTGTGGCATATCTAAATTCCTAGGAGAAAACTATTTAGTAGTGACACGTTAATAAATTATTTCTTACTGTGCCTCTTCATGTAATTATATTTGGAGGTAGTTTTGTGGAGTTGTATGGCCATTTGTGCTAAATGCCAAAAATAAAGCAGTCTTAGATAAATTTTATATTTTCATTTTGTTTTTTGGACTGAAACAGCTGTTCAGAAAAGTGGGAAAATTACAGTTTTTTTCTGCACTGGGAGAATGCAGGCTGAAGCCTCACACCTGGAGTCAGCTTTCCCGGGCTGTGCTCCAAGCTGCCAGTGCTGTGTTGTGGATCCTGAGATGAGAGAACTACAATCCCCTGGCTATTAGAATCAGATGGGGGTAATAACTTGATAATGTGGCCAGTAGGTCTAAATCAGCAAGTCCCAAGCCTAAGTCGAGGAAAGAAGCTGCAGTACCTTTCCAAATGTTTAAGAGCCCAGCAATATGTGAAGGCTAAAAAATTGTCCTCTAAAGTCGTAGGAAATTGCATATCTGCATCAAGATAAGCTTTTGTCTTGTAACGACAGACTTGAATGCTAGCCTCCTTGCCATTTGATCTTGAATAAGTCTCATTTTGTAATCTGTTCACCAAACCAAAGCACAGTGGGCTGCAAGCTTCTGATTGAAGCCATTTCTGTCTTCTACAAAGACAAACTACATCAATGGTCTTTACTTATGTCCTTATTACAATAAAAAGAATACTCTAAAACAATCTGAAAGCATTTTAAAACTAGGTTTGAAATTCAGTGAAAAAAGAGTGTGTGTGTGTGTGTGTGTGTGTGTGTGTGTGTGTGTATGTGTGTGTGTGTGTGTGTGTGTCTGAGACCATCTTCTGGGCCATTTAGTCAGCAACCTGTAATTTCATTAATAATGAAAACTTAAACACTTAGATGTTTGAGTACTATTGTCTGAAAATATTTGTTTTATTTCAATCATTTATATATTTATCCACATAATTATAAGGATTATTTTTAGTCATTTTTCTATTTCTCTTGGGAGAAGGAGAGAATAACCTGGTAACTAGTCTAAATATAGAAAAATTAAGATACCAAAAAATAACCTGCTTTGTTATTCACAAGCCAGAGACAAATCAAACAGTTCCATGTTTCCTCCCAATGAATATCTGCACTTATTCCTGCATTCAATGGAAAAAGAAATCTAAAATATGTGTAGTGATAACAGATGTGATCTTAAATTTTATAGAAATATTTTATTTATATGGTAGAACATTTCAATTTCATATTAGCATAACTGGAAAAAAACAGTCTTGTTGAACCGAGTGAGCTTCTTCTATAGAAATATTCTGTACTTAATGCAGTATGCCAGAAACAATCAATAGAAGCGTGTTTCAATACATATCCTAAATAAATTCTTTCTAAGCTAAAGGTTATGCTTGTCCTGAAACAGCTGAAGACATTTAGTTCAAAGAGGAAAATAATGGTCCCTTCTGGTGGCATTTCCTAAATAAACACAAAACAAGCAGGACATTAGTTTCTTCTATCTTTAAATGTGATCGCCCAAAGGCATGTATGTTTGTAAGAGTCCTTTATGACCGCCTGCATTTCTCTAAGTAATATTGCTGGACTTCTTTCTATGAAGTAAAATCCTTTCTTTGGCACTTGGGGGATCAAGCTGCTTCCAATTAAGATTTGTGAGGCCTTTAAAAAGTGGGCCAGTCACAGTATTTTAGTAATGATTCTTCCAGCAAGTCAAAAGGTAGATCTGGAACTGCTCATGCCCCTTGCAGGCATTTGATACCTAACCTTAAAATTTCTGGGGTCAATCATGACAGGCAGAAACAAGCCCTGCGGCTGTTACGAAGCTTTAGTAAGTCTTAGGAGTAAGCACACATTTCTGCATTTGCCTTGCTAAGATGAATGGGACTGTCTCAGAATGACTAAATTTTGCATTTTATCTGGATGTAGAAGCTCCACTGAGGTTGGGATGGGATAGATACAAGGAAGAGTGGTTGTCTCCCCTCAAAATAATATCCACCAGTGAGTCTGCTTAAGGTAATTTGTGACAAGGTATTTATTAAGCTCACTCTAAAAGGTATTAGAGGAAGTGGTGAAAGCACGACTAGGGAAAATTGAGAAAGGCAATCCAGGTTAACATCTTCCTTTATCTGTTTTTCTTTCTTTTCTTTTCTTTCTTTTTTTTTTACAGAATGCCTCTCTAATCAATCAGGACAAACTTTTCTGTATGCCTGTGATGGCCAAAATTGATCACAACTCTGTATTTAAAAACGCGGTGGCTCACACCTGTAATCCCAGCACTTTGGGAGGCCAAGGTGGGCGGATCATGAGGTCAGGAAACGGAGACTATCCTGGCCAACATGGTGAAATTCAATCTCTACTAAAAATACAAAAGTTAGCTGGACGTGGCAGAGCATGCCTATAATCCCAGCTACTTGGGAGGCTGAGGCAGAAGAATCACTTGAATTCGGGAGGCGGAGGTTGCAGTGAGCCGAACCATGGCACTCCAGCCTGGCAACAGAACAAGACTCGATCTGAACAAAGAAAAAAAATTGAGTATCTTTTAAGATACTGAATGTTCAATGTATTGTCTTTATTCCTCCCTAAGTTTCCTCATGGTGATGATCAGATTAACACTGAAATACATATGAAAAAAAAAATGTCTGGCTATATGGTATCAACATAGTTGGCATTCAATTTTATTTGGAATTGGTTCTAAACTATATGGGTCAATAAAGAAACAGACTTCAGCATACACATAGAAAGCATTTCACATGAATATGGTAAGTTATCATCCTGTTTCCTTGCTTCCAATTATATCTTAGAATTGTAGTAATTAATGTTTTGTGGGAACTCTGCGAGCACAACATAAATGTGGGTATTAAAAGGATACAAATGCATTCCATAAAAATAAAGCATTCCTGGTTCTCAAGGATTTAGAGCTGGGAACTGAAAAGCTGTCAAGGATCAGAGAAACTACTCAAGAGATTCTCTCTCTCTTTCTCCTCTCTCTCTCTCTCTCTGTTGTAGTGTATGCTACTATATGTTTAACAGCTCTCATGGACAGGGTGCCCTGATTTGGAGCATGCTCTAAGTTCCTTAGCGTAAGTACATCACTATGGCTGATTTCAAGTCACTTGACTACTTGAAGCCACTCCACGTACAAAAATTTCTGAAAATTTAGCAATTGACTTCTGTGAAGTGAAACAAACTGTTATCAGTATATTGTTGCTCTATCCACAACGGTTACTGACCCTTTCTCTCTATGAATTCAAACTACCCTTCTGATTCTCTTTGAAGACTATTTTCTCTATTAACATTTATATGCAAGCCTGAAAATGGCTGTTCCAGCTCTATCTCTACATGATTAACATTTCCAGGATCTACACATATCTTGCCAAAGTTTCTGTGCTCCTAATTTAAAATTTCCAAGGGAGTAGCTTATTTGCTTAAATTCCCTAAATTTAAGGGAAGGACAGATATCGATGCCAATAATCCTAGTATAACATAGCCCAAACTGGAATGCTGCTTAAGGGAGACAAATCCTTACTTGGAGTACTAATATTAAAAAAACCGAAAAGATGAGAAACTAGTCTATTGTATATGTCAATAATTAACCATGGAAATGTATTGTGACAGCACATGTACATTTTAAAATAACGAATTTTTAAAGAAAATAATGCTTCAGGGCAACTCAAGTGTTAACACACATAATGGTACCACTACACGTGCTATTATTTGACATTTTTAAACTGACAAAAATGTAGATTGTATCTAATTTGTGATTTTCATTTACCCTTGGATAAGTAATGAAATGAAAATCACATGGATTTGTATTCTCTCATAACAAACCTAAAAGCAGCATAAATTATAACTATATCTAAATCAGATAAAATAAGACTATTCTAAGAAGAAATAAGTATATACATAAGGACAAGCTTTGTATACAAAGAGATATAAACAAAATGAAATTATAAATATTTTTTCAAACACTCCAACATTAAACAATCTCATGACCTCTTATTTTTCATAAAATAGCAGGATTTGCTTTATCAAAATATCATAAATACATTTTGTGCACATACATGTTTATATTTAATATTTTAACCATATAATTAGGTTATGGATTTTCTACTTTCACTGGCTTGTACATAAAGAATTTCATACAACTAACACTCTTTAGCATTGACTTTTAAGGCTTGTGGTAACAAATACATTCTCTATCTGGATGATACAGTCTTTTATAATCTTTCAACTTTTTATCACTGATAAGTATTCAGCAATGAAATATGTCAAGCTCAGAATGAATCACTCAATTTCTCTAATACCAAGAGAATTTTATCAGCCTTAAGATATTTATACTGTTTTATTTTCTCTCTATTAAAATACATTTTGGTTTATAAAAGGATTATCTACTAAGTAGAAAAATGAAAAATATAAAATCAATAGCTTTCCATGCTTACCAAACCAACATGATGTATAACAACAGGAGATTCTGAGATCCATTAAAATGATCTCATATCTAAAACATACATGTAATTCAGTAGAAAACCATAGGCGTTTTATTTTAGACTATGTGTCAAAATTGAGATGATATTGTTAATGTACAGAGACACACAAAATTTAAACTGATGTCTCCGTAAAGCACGGACATGATTGGTGATATCACAGAAGCAACTGAGATTAGCTCAAATGAGAGGACCAAAGTGAAGTTTCTCATTCTTTGTGTTTCTTTTTATCAAAATATGTATCATGACTTTGTGTGAATTTTATAGTAATTCTAGATTTTAACCCAAATATATTATCAAATATGATAATAATTCTACTGTATTATTGACGGCATATATGTAAACAGGCTTATTTTCTGGTATAGTATGTTCTCACTGAATAATTAATAAAAACTGATACAATAACATCTATAAGCCTCAAGTGGTTATAAATTCCCTGAAAAGTGGAAAATACATAATGTATATGGGGGACCAGACCAAGACACCTAAGCATCCCACACAGTTTGAAAAGCAGAGTAGGTTGGTGACTTGGTGTTCCTCAATATATTCTCAAAATATCTGTCCAGCATCCTCAATATATTCTCAAAATATCTGTCCGGCATTGTTTTTAGAGCTGGAGATCACTTTGCTTTAGGAAAAGTAAAGAAATGTGACACTGTCAGCAACAGTCATCTTTTATCCTGGATTACAGCCCTACACTAGGATACTCTTTTCAGTAAAAATTAAACCTTGCTGTTAACTGGATCGAACCTCTTAACTGAAAGCAGCTATATAGCCCTATACAGCTCCATGTGGATCTGCCTTTGAGCAAGGTCTCTATCACATGGTAACAATGGCACCCAGCCAACCCAGCCAAGTGGACAAGTGATTTTGTAAAAAGAGTTTGTATTTGGAGTCTGGAGCAGTTCAGTATGGTCAACTGGATCCACCTGAAAGCAGGAATGTGCACCAAAGTGACATGTGAGAGATGGGAAGCTCTAATTTTTGAGTTCACCTCTTCCATTCCAAGAGGCTTTTGAAAATGAAATTTCCAGCTATATATAAGACTATCTCTAAGAAGAATTCCTATAAGACAATTTTTTCTATCTCAACATATTTCTAGTGTCATTTTAGTGCTACTCTTACATTAGCACTTTAGACAACCACCCAGCCGGTTACTACTTAAATGTGGCTTGTGAACAGGCATTAGTAAATTTTTCTGAAGCAAGGGTACACAGGTTTTGTAACTAGATTCTTTAAAGGATTCCAATCTCAAAATAATTGGAAACTACTTTCTTAAAATAGTATCAGTTGGGGTGGTAGTGACAGGTTTCATACTTTAGGAGACAGTGGGAAGAGAGAAACTGGTATATCCTTCATTTGAAGCACTTAATGACATTGAAAAAGATACGGGTTTTATTTAATTCCCTTTTCTCTCAACAGCTGTGTGATCTTGGCAGGAAATAACATTTCTGAATCTGTTTCATCAATAAACATTAAAAAGAAGTATTTATTGTCTCAATATTAGATTAACTTTTTCATATATTAAATGTTATTTAGAAGCCAGTGTTTTTACTTAAAATATAATGTTATTTTATTTACACTCTAACATTATTTATGTTTATACTTTTTAATATAGCATGAATGCCTGAAAACCTTATTTCCCTTTCAAGGGAAAGAAACACACTGATAATTGTATTCACATATACCACCAGACCCTAGAGTCATGGTGTTATGATTTAGAAAATAACATTCTTTGCAACACATTTGAATTATTTTGGTCAGCTTAAGGATAAGGTATGCAACAAAACATAAAAGAGAACTAGGAATTTTTTAAAACATATACATGACAACAGGTAATACTCTTTAAAGTAACCCATTTTTTTTTAACTAAGAAATTTAATTTTTTAAACTTATTCCTCATGTTAGCAGTTGCCTAGCCGAATTGGCTCAGTCCATTATCAACTTGTCTTTCTACATTACCATGGAAGTGGTTAATTTTTGAGCTTTTGTACTTCCCTAATCATGCAATTGTGAGTCACTCTAAGTACAATCAACAGCCACACAAAGTTTTGTAAACTTTTTAAGATAAAAAAATTGCATATCAAGTTTTATAAAACTTACTTGTACTGAGATTCTAGGAAGAATTACTATTTATAGAATAATAAGAATTATGTTATGATTTATCTTAAAATTATGCAGATGATAAATTTCAAAGAGGATATGTACACATTACCAATGTACTAATTTTTATGAAATTAAAAAGAAGTGAAGCATCTAAATTCATATTTGGTTTAGCAGTAGAAGGAATTATTTTTGAACCAAAGAGATACACTGACATAAAAGGAATCTGAGCTCCAAATGAGTAAGAAATCATAAGATAACTAACTACTTTAGTTCAAGTTTTCTCACACAGACTACATTCCAGTGTTGCAAGGAAAACTGTGTGTGATTTTATCAATGACATTTGGGAAATAATGAGACTAGGAACAAGGCTGCAAATCTGGAAGTCAGCAAATGAGTCTCAGCATTCAAAAGGAGGGCAAAGGTGAATTTTAAAAACCGGGTTTATACTGATCCTGAAAGAAATTGCATAGGACTTATGAATGTTTCAGAGCGTCTGCAGAGGAAGAGTACAAAACAAGCATCCAACTGGGTTTACCATAAACCATTTGACAGATTAAAGTAAAAAAACTAAAATAATACAAAAAACACGAATAACTGTTATATGTTCATTCTGTTCCCGACCTTTCTATAAGTTCAGACAATCCCATTTACATGGGCAAAGCAAAACTATTAAGACTTCCATTTCTTCATTCATAGAAATCACTCTGAATCCTCCTGCTTTTCTGCCTCATCTTCTCCAATTTCATTCTTTTTTTTTTTTTTAGGAGCTACTGAATTGCTATTTGGATTTTAGCCCTCTTTTTGTAAGTGGTACCTGAAGTTTTGTATGGCTTTGATTTTTGGGACTGCATTGAGATTCTGATCTGTGCTCAGCTTTTTATTGCTTCTGGTCTTCATGGAGACACTGCCTCCCATCCCACTAGCTGATGAACCTGACCAACCTGCACCCAGAGGCATAAACAGGTAGAATCATTTTATAAAGACATTTGGTAGTTTTTCCTCATAATAATTTTGTAGGCAACATGCAGCTAGAGAAATATCTGTTAGATCCTGGTAAATAAGATGAACTGGAAGCAATTGTATGAATGAAGCATACAGCGTAATGAATTAGTGCACAGTTTCTTAGTAGTCTGGCTTGGATCTGCTCCTGTCCTACTTTGCTTCAGGGTTTTGTCACTGATTCATGGGAAGTGATAATCAAGTTGGCAACAGGCAAATTTGGGAGCCTGGCTAACACACTGGCTGACCAAATTAATTTCTAACAGAAGCCTTAAACGGCTGGGCCCAAATATACATATATGGTATTGATATGAAGACTAGCATTTCTTGTACAAAAATGACTTAAATTTTTCTTGATAGAGCCTTGTAAGTAAATAGCACAGTGAGGTTGTCAGAAAGCTGATGTAATCTTTGTATTACTTAGTAGTACCTAGAATGTTTGAAGAGATGGTATTGATCTGCTAGTAAACATGGGAAGACAGAGAAGGAAATGAAAATATGTTAACCCACAAGAGTATTTTACAGAATATTTTAGACACATTTTAACTTTACCTTCACAATAGCCTCTACATTTGTTGCTAGTAGCATTTACAGATGCAAAAATTGAATATTAGGGAAGTTAAGCAATTTTCCCAAGATTATGGAGACTACAGACTGGAAATAGGACTTCAAGCCATGTTTGTGTGATTCTTAAATATACAGGTTCTACCCTATACAAATGGATCCTAGAAGTATTCAAACTGAAATGAATATGATAAGGAAACCAGAAACCACTTAGCAAAAAAATAGAAAAGGAACTAATGTGTTAAGACTAGGCAGGAGAAGATGTATGTTAGGTAAGATCTTTATATTACGATATTTCGAATGAATGAAAATTATCAGTATGCAAAAGTTAAGCACAGGTTGAATGAATATTTGTCAAGCATACTGTACACGTGAGGCAGTTGATGAGATAGGTCATTTTTAAGGTATTTTTCAAATAAAAATATTTATCACTGAAATGCTCCAAAACTGAACCAGAAAGTAAAACATGAAAAAATAAGACAAATAATATTCAAGCACATGTTTTGTAATATCCACACAGACTCTATAGCATTGTGAATCAGAAGTTGGCAGATACTCTGAAATAAGTTCCAAAGCACCAGAAGACTTTGAAATGAAACTTTGTATATAACGTTGCTCTGGCTCCAGTAAAAAATAAATCTAATGCAGTATTATCATTTAATGATTTTATTCAAATTAATGAATTTCAACTCTGAGTAGGCTAATTATTTCATATAGTATTTGAAAATCCAAAGGAAGTTTACAAAATGTAATTCTATTTTCAGTGGAAAATTTTAAAGAGATATACACTGTAGTATCACACTGTTCCAAACAGTAAATGTACTGAATATAGTACTATAATAATACAGAATTCTTTGTATATGAGCTACCACATTAAGATATGTATTTTGATTTTTAAAGAAAATAATTGTGCTACACCATACATACTTGGTTTCTTATGATCCAATTCACTTCTAGTGTAATAAATCTTGTAAGATTTAGATGCATAGTTGCTTGCAAACAAATACAGCTAAGCTCATAACTTTGATTCAAAGATAAAGTAATCTAAACAGCATCGTATTGGCATTAAAACCGACATATAGACGAATGAAGCACCACAGCAAGCTCAGAAATAAATCCATTCAGGGAGAGAGATCCAAGATGGCCGATTAGCAACAGCTCAGGAATGTGGCTCCCGGTGAAAGCGCAGAGAACGAGTGGACGCCGCACTTTCCGACGAATTTTTGTTGCCCACAGACCGGGAGATTCCGGGCAGAGGAGACACACGGGTCGCCAGAGCGACTCGTTTGGCCGGTGCGGCTGTGTTGCCGGCGCTCCAGCGCGGAGCTTCCCGGTGCGGAGTGTACGGGACGGACAGGCTCGGCTGGTCCCATCCCCATAAGGAAAACAGCAATTGGAAGCGCTGCAGACTGAGAGTCTCACAGCAAGCACAGCGAACCCGGGAAGGTCTGGCTCTGTGGGGAACGGGCATCCGCCAAAGGAAAACTAAGAAACAGAAAAACTTCATCACCGGGCGCAGAGAGATCCAAGATGGCTGCGTAGCAGCAGCTCGGGATTGTAGCTCCCAGTGAAAGCGCAGAGAGCGAGTGGATGCCGAAATTGCAGACGAATTTTTGATGCCCACAGACTGGGAGATTCCCCGTGAAGGAGCCACACGGGTCGCCAGCGCAATTCTTTTGGCCGGTGCGGCGCTTCTTGGTGCGGTGTGTACGGGACTGGTTGCCCTTTTAGTCGGGCTCGGCTGGTCCCATCCCCACAAGGAGAACAGCAATTGGAAGCGCTGAGGATGGAGAAAGCACAGCTGAACCCGGGAAGCACAGCTCTGTGGGGAAGCGGCGCCCCCTGAAGGAAAACTAAGAAACAGAAAAAACTTCATCACCAACAAGCCGGACGTCCACTCAGAGACCCAATCTCAAAGTCGGCAATTACAAAGACGACAGGTGGATAAATCCACAACAATGGGAAGAAACCAGTGCAAAAAGGCTGAGAACACCCGAAATCAGAATGCCTCTCCTCCTACCGGGGATTGCAGCTCCTCATCAGCAAGAGAACAAG
>CAUYQU010021084.1:0-69547 GCA_963574635.1 Cheracebus regulus
TCCCCAGTAATTGCATAGCATTTCACAGGTTTAAATAAAATATTGGTTGGCTGCTTATTTGTTATTTTCATCCCCTATTCCTTCCTGTCTCCATTGTTAAGCACAATTATTGGCATAAAAGAGGTTTTTAATACCCATTTTTAGATTGCATTCTAGCCTTGGCAATAAAACAAGAATCCCGTTCTCTCTCCCTCTTTCTCTTCCTCTCTCTCTTTCATTCTTTCTTTTGCTCTCTTTCTTTCTCCTTTTCTCTCTTTTTCTTTCTTTAAAAAATAAACAAATAAGAGGTGCACACACACATACACACACAATAGGTAGGGGTATGTCAAAGGACTACAAGAGCCAACTGAAAGATCACTATTACCAAAGCTGAAACAATTTGAGCACCAGAATAAATCAAGTAGAATTTAATTATAACCCCAAGTGATAGATTACTGCTTATTAGTTTAGAATATCATAAATAAGCACCCAAATAGGAAAGAAATAATGAATTTCCCATGCAGAAGAATTTCAAATAATTAAAATAGGTTGTTTGCTCTACAGGCAGTGGAGCACAGCTTCTATTTCTTCAGCGTGGATCGTTTCAGTCTGAAGGAAAGGGTGGGGCAAGCTTACAGGTGAGAAAGCTGACAAACACCGCATCAACTAGGTGATCAAGCTCAAACATCATCCATGAAAAGTAATGTTAGTGGGATGTACCCTTGATAAGATGTGATAAAGATGGCACTTCACCTCCGTGATCTTCTGAACAAAAAGAAATCACAATCTAATCATTATGTATATATCAGACAAATCCCAAGTGAGGGACATTCTTCACAATGCCCACCTAACCCTCCTCGAAACTGTCAGGGTCATCAAAAACAAGAAAGTTCTGAGAAACTGAAAGACAAGGGGTGCCTCAGGAGACGTGAGGATTAAATGTAATATGTTATCCTGCATAGGCTATTGAGCCAGAAAAAAAGATATTAGGCAAAAATTAAGGTGGGGGGGAATAAGAATAGATTTTGGTTAATAATGATGTGTCACTTTTGGTTCATTAATGATAACAAGTGTACCATGATTGATGTGGAGTATAGTTGAAACTGGTTACAGAGTATATGGAAACTGCGTTATTATTGCCATTCTTCTGTGAATCTAAAACTGGTGGAAAATAAAATTTTTTTAAAAATAACTTTTAAAAAGGAGAACTATAGAATATAATGAATTGAGACAGGACATTTACACAAATGTTACCCTGGCAGATGATTAAAGTATGCTCTTCATCTAAATGATACTTTAATAAAAACATTTTCCCATGGAATATTCATAATAGCAGTCAGCACCTTTCCTGAGAACTTTAACAGATGTGTCTTACTGAGAAGCACTGGAGGCTTTCTGCAGCTTACAGAAATTCTCATGTGTATTGATGGGAAGGGGAATTAAAATGAAGAAAGTATAGAGTAACAGACGTGTCAGGGAGGATTTGACCAGACTCCAACTTCTGGAAGACATTCCAAACATTCAGCCGACACCTTGCTGTACTGTAAAAGGTTTGTTCACAATATCTTGTTTGTTCCAAAATGTTACAGAACAGGCAAAGGCAATCTGATCTGCTACTAGATAGGAGTTCTCAATTTATTGCTTTAATGTGCTTGTTTCTTAGAAAGCCCCTCCTTGCCCTCATCTTTCTTCCTCTCCTCTCCTCCCTAGTTCCTTCTTTTCTTCCTTTTCCTCCCTCTATTCTTCCCTCCTTTTTTCTTTCTTCCTTGATTTTCTTTTCCTTTCCTTTCTCTTCTCTTCTCCTTCCTCCCTTCCTCCCTCCCTTGCTCCCTCCATCCCTCCCTCCTTCCCTCTCTCTCTCTCTCTTCCTCCTTCCTTCCCTCTCTCCTTCCCTTCCTTCCTTTCTTCCTTCTTTCCTTCCTTCCTTCCTCCCTTCCTTCCTTTCTTTCTCTTTCTTTTTCTTTCTTCTTTCTTTCTGTTCTTTCCTTCTTATTATTAAAATTACTGATTTCTGCACTACACAGAAGCAGGTAAATGTATGTCAAATGGTTATCATCTACTCAGACCAAGAATGCCAAGGAGATACACAATCAGATTTAAAGGGTACACAAATAAGTTTAAATTCAAGATATTTATTGTATATTTTAAAATAACTAAGAATAAAATTGGAATGTTTCTAACACAAACAAATGCTAAGTGCTGGAAATGATAGATACACCAATTATCCTGTGATTATTTACATTACTCATTGTATAACCATATCAAAACATCACATATACCCCATAAGTGCATACAGCTATTATGTGCCTATAATACTTAAAAATTTTAAAAAGTGAATGAACAAATCAATAAAAAGTAAACAAAGAATAGCTGCTTCACTTTTCATCTCCAGTGTAAGACTAGGCCCGGAATGATATAGAAAACAGAAAGCCTCTGTGGTGCCAGTATTAATTTCTCATTATAATGCTCCACTTACAGAAAAATTATGTCACTTGATTACAAAGATTAGTTCTAAAATTCTGAAAATGTGTTGGGCACGGTGGCTCACTCCTGTAATCCCAGCGCTTTGGGAGGGCAAGACGGCCAGATCACCTAAGTTCAGAAGTTCAGGACCAGCCTGGCCAATATGGTAAAACCTTGTCTCTACTAAAAATATAAAAATTAGCCGGGCATGGTGGCAGGTGCCTGTAATCCCAGCTACTCAGGAGACTGACAGAAAAATCACTTGAACCCAGGAGGTGGAGGTTGCAATGAGCCGAGATTGCACCAATGCACTCCAGCCTGGGCGAAAAGAGCAAAACTCCACATCAAAAATAAAAAATAAATAAAAGTAAAATAAACTAAAATTCTGAAAATTCCCAACAAGTCAACAACACAAGATTTTAAAAGTACATCCTTAAATTGAGGTTCTGATTATGTTAATCTGAATAATTCCCATTTGTGTAGCATTCACCTTTCACCCTCATATTCACAGGACTTTCATGTTTTATCACGTGTGACCCTCATCTCAGGGCCAAAGAGGTGTGACTACTTCTGACATCATCTACCTAGATCCTAGATCTTAGACAAAGTCTATCTCTCTTGTTTATACACCTAATAATGATCCAATATTTCTCATTTTTTCTGATTTTACCCACTTCATGTGAACCCCAAATAAAATATTTATTCTTTTTTGTGGCTTCCAACTGCTAAAATTTCAAATACACTGTTTTGGATCTTGACTTTTGGAAACTAAATTGTCTGCATGATTACAATGTGTTTACACATTTATTTGATATTAACATTTGTCAATCTAGTAGCTGATAATTAATCTTTTTATTATTTTCAGTGTTTTCAATAAACCATATCATTTTTCTTCAATTAAAGTAACTGATAACCTTTCCCTTGACCTTTTACTGTTTTTCTGTAAATCTCTTCCTCCTTCATAATAGCCAAAGGAAACAATAATATTATTGCTTCTGTAATTTTACTATGAATTCTTTAACTGAAGAATTATCATCAGAAGCACAGTAGAAAACATGGTCCATACATCTCACAAAGATGTAGGTCAACCCACCATCAGAAACACTTAATCATTAATTTTAATAAGCTGAGGGGGTGAAGAGGGCAGCATAAGAAGAACACGTCTACATTTTCTAACAATCACAGGAGGCATGAGGGATTTTTCACTCACATCCCCTAATCCATCTCAGAGGCTTAATCAATATCAGGGGACCCTTCATCATCATTAATTGATTCAAAGAAAAGTCTCTGCTTCCAGTTTACATAATAAAACAGCCAGAGCCTCCATTGAGGAAAGGGTTTTAGCAATGTTATAAAATTTTGGATTAGAAGAATTGAGAAATTTAACTAAAAGAATTGTCTTTGAAGTCCCACTGACACTTAAAAGCATTACCCTGAGGATTATTGCCCTCATTGGTTGATGTTTAACATGTCATTTGAGAATCGATGGATGAAATTTGGGCTGGAAGGCACACAGGGCTGCATGTAGGGGAGGGGGCAGTGAGGCATAGAGGGAGAGTCCTGTAGCTCAGCATTGCATGGCCAGCTCTGCCTTTTGGAAGCATCCACAGGTGTCACGAGTGTGTCACATGGCCAGCTGTCTTAGTTTTATCTGTAGAAGTTGAGGTAATTATACTACATTAGTCAGGATTCTCTAGAGAAACAGAACCAACAGGAGATGTTATATATAAATGAGATCTGTTATAGGGATTGGTTCACGTGGAAGTGAAGACCCGTAATCTGCTGTCTGCAAGCTTGCTGGAGAGCCAGGACATGGATGGTGAATTTAGTTCGAGTCTGAAGACCTGAGAATAAAGGGGACAGACATTCCAGGCCAAGAGTAGATGAATGTCTCAGCTTAAGCAAAGGGAGCAAAATCACTCCTTCTCTGCCTTTCTGTTCTATTCAGGTCCTCAATGGGTTGGATGGTGCCCACACACACAGCAGAGGGCCACCTGCTTTACTCAGTTCACTGAGTTACAATGCTGATCTCTGCTGGAGGCACCTTCACAGACACAACCAGAAATACTGTTTTACCTGCTATGTGAGTAGCCCTTAGCCCAGGCAAGTTAACACAGAAAATTAACCATCACAAACGCCTGTTCTACTCATGCTGCAGCATTGTTGAGATGATAAAATAAGCAGTAAATAAATAAGTGATTTTCAACATGCAAAGTGTTGTGTACTATAAAGCATGAGCTCACTTAGAGAGGTGTGGAGGATGAAGGACAAGCACCCACATCAGGAATTCAGTAAGACTGCAGGTTCCCACCCTGACTCCAGTAAAGACTGACTGTGTGATCTTAGCAAGCCAATTCTCTGGAAAGAAATCTAGGAAATGAGATTGGACAATAAAGACACTTTGATTTGACCCATTAACTATTTTTACCAACATTGCAAAGTCATAGTGATAAATGTTGGGAATGACATCTCCAAAACACAGCTTCTAACTATTCTGTGTAAGTTGAAAGTCTAGTTGAAGGTGTATCTTTTTATATAAATTATATGTACAAATTTTATTCATTGAATTTTATAGAATTTTGGAAAGCACTTTAGTTTCATAGACATTTACTACAGAAATCTTACTGTTGGCTACTAAAGATGGCATCAACACCATTGGAGATTTTCTTTGTATTAGCTTGAAATAAATTTTTTTGCAAAGGTACAACAGACTAAAAGGATAACTATACATCTTCATTATCAAGCTTACAAAAGAGTATTGAGAGAAACTGTGAAATTTAACATCAAATGAGATTTTTAAAGCATATGTAATTATTTACTGAATATGTATAGTTGGAATAATTGTTCTTCATAAAATTGAGAAAGACACATTAATAAATTTAAAAATAAACCAAATTAAAGTATGCATGTGTGTGCATTATTTCCATGTTTCTTCCTTGAGCTTCTTTTGTGGACTAGTTAAGTTTACTGAAATTTTAATATTTTATTTGTCCATTAGTTCTCGTATATTTTCTGTGTTTTCTTAGACATGTCTAATGAATCAGCATGGGCTAGCTGCTATCACCAGTAATCACCCAATTTCACAAGCTCAACAAAAAGAAGTTTTATTTATTTCTCATTTTATATAGAGTCCATATAAAGTTGGGTTGGAGAGAGTGGCTGCTCCACATTCATCCATGGACCTAGGGGTGCTTCCACATCCCCTGGGAGTCAGGCTTCCCCACAGGATCCACTGGACTTGGCCTGCAGTTGGGGAAAGAGAAAGAGTGGGAAGAAGTATGGGAAGGTTTACAGCCTGGCCTGAAAATATTTGTCTATCTAGAGTGATCATATAATTTATCACCCAAACTGGGACACTTCTGAGAGCTAAAAGGCACCATGCTCATAATAACGCCAGGATGACAGGCATGAATAAGGACTGCTCTGGACACACTGAAATGCATGCAGAACAATTCTGTGTATGTCCTGTCATCGTAACGTGGTCGTGCGGCCTCTGAGCTGCAAGAGATAATGGAAAATGTAATGAGACCAGGAGAAAAAGGATATGAGAGGTGGCCGGTGCTGCAATGTCTCTGACTCATGAATCCTGGCACACCAGTCTGCTAGTATTTTAGCACCTCCTGAGTCCACAGGATTAGAAAGAAGCCAAGCCCCGTGTAAGAAAAAGTAAAGTAACATTTGTTGGGTGTCTACATGGTGGGCTAAACAATTTTGCAGAGTCACTTAATTCTTAGAAGAAATTTTGGGGTTGTTCTTATCATCACCACCACCACCACATCATCGTCATCATCATCATCAATAACTCATTTTTTAGGATGAAAATATTAAAACTACAGAAGATTAGCTATCTTTCTATGACAGCCAGTAAATGGAGGAGCAGAGTTTCAATACCAGATTCAGCCACACACAACTCTTGTCCTTTCTATTGTCCTAATATTGTTCAAAGAAATGCACAGAAGTATAAAACGGCCTTTGCTCTGTAGGCACTTACAATGTATTTAATAAACAAACAAATAATTTTATGTCATTGCTTATTAATTCTTATACTGTTTCTGATGGAGGGGTAGACACTGAAGATCACTAGTAAATTATTACTTTAAGAATCATGATTACTGTCTTCATAGAGTTTGTAGACTGGACGAGAGTCAGTAATCAAATAATCACATGGGTAATACAAAATTTCCACTGTGAGAGCCCACAAAGGAGGTGAAGGCATATTCTATGAGAGTTAACAAGATGTGGCTTATTCTATACAGACTTGTAATTTTTCTTTTCCCTCCAGTTTTTGTGTTTCTGTCCCATAAACAATATGTATTTGCAGAGCCTGGAGGCAAAGGAGGGATCTTGAATCACAGACCAGAGTCAGTTGGCCTGAGATTGTTGTGAGTTTTTCAGGAACAATCAACTCTGACCTCCAAGAAGAGCAAACACAGCACTTGGCAGTGCAGGTTCCTATTCTGGGCCTTTGGGGTCATACTGCAGGTCCAACTACTGTTTTCCAGAAATGCATTCCTAGCTAGGCATCTCCTAAGCCTAACAGGGAGAAGGAAACATGTAAGGCAGCCAGCCAACCAGCCAAACAAAAAACACAAAACTAAACACTTTCCCCATAGGACTATGTGATCTGCAAACAAACAAAGGCCTGAGGTTATAAGATCTAAGTCAAATTTTCCTTACCAGTATTAGCTTTGAGGTGTGCTACTTAGACAAACTATGCTTTGGTCTACTAGATGTTTTATGCAGTGAAATAGAGAAATCACCAGAATATAAGTCAGAATAATATCCATTTCTGGATTACATTTTCCTAAGAAAATTATTTAACCTCTCAGGTTCTCAGTTTTCTGATTTATGGGAAAAAATATGATAATGACTATAAACAGTCTATGTACCATGGGGTCCTTTTCACGAGTCACTCATTTAATCATTCTCCAAATCCATATCCAACCACTGTTATGTAGTTAATCAAACTGGGGTGCAGAGAGGTAGTATAATTTTCCCAAAGTTGTAAACTGGAATATGATAATGATAGGCTTCAAATTTAATTATGTATAAGGTCTACATAGCTGTAAAACCATATATTTCTAAATTTTCTCCAAAAAGAAAGTTAACAGGTAAAAAAAGTTTATGGTATAAGTTTATGGTATGTACTTATATAAATATATGTAAATAAGATTTACTTTCTTTCACAGATTTGTAGAAAGTTTGAGGAAACATGAAGTGTGTTTCATACTCATATACACAGCTTCAAATATATTTTCTCACTTATCAAAAATAAGAAATCCAGCCCAGTTGCTGTGGTTCACTCCTGGAATCCCAGTGCTTTGGGAGTCTGAAGCAAGAGGCTCGCCGGAAGCAAGGACTTTGAGACCAGCCTGGGTAACATCGTGAGATCTTGTCTCTACAGAAAAAAAAGAGAAGTTAAGCTCACAGAAGTAGAGAGTTGTGGCCAGGGCAGGGATTGGGAGATTCGTGTTAAAGTACAGAAAATTTAAGTTAGATAAGAAGAATAAGTTCTAGAGACATATTATATAACACAGTGGCTATAGTTGAAAATACTAAAGGAGTAGATTTTAAGTGTTTTAATCACAAAAAGTAAGCATATGGAGTAAGGTTTATATCAATTAGCTTGATTTAGCCATTCTACAATGTGCACACGTATCAAAACCTCATGTTGTGCATAATAAATATATACATTTTTGTTTCTCAATTAAAAATAAATAATAGTAATAAAATATCAGCATGCTGGAGAGTATGTGGAGGATGGCATTCTGCGGGCAGTAGTATAAACTGGAAAATTGTTGTAGGAGTAATTTAGAATTTTATGTTCAAAGTCTTAAAATATTGATTTTTTGAAGATATCTTAAAAATTTAATATTTCACTTAAAAAATAATGATTTTAAAAAGTATCTTTAGCCTAAGGCCGCCATAGTACAGTCTCTGAATACAATGTTCATTAACAATTAAACTAGAAATCGTTCACAATATATGCTATGTAAAAAATTCGTGGCACAAAAATGATACATTCAGCATGAGCTAAAGATCAGATATATGTTAATATGGGGAGAGACAGAGCGAGAGACTAGATGTAGCAATACCAAAATGTTATCAGTCTTTTTCTGATTATAAAATCTAAAGTTTTCTTTTTTAAAATAGTGTCCACAATTTCCATTATTTATTTTTACAATGAGAAAAAAATAAGCTTAATTTATAATGAAATAAAATATAAGAATAAAATTATTTTAATATGTATTAGATTAAAATGTGCTCATAAACCTTAATGGTTTTGAGAGCATCTTGAGTTTTTATTCCATCCATCCTCATTCTTGCACAGTGCCTTCAATAGGCCAACACTCTGGCTCTGATAACATCCACCGCAGAAACAGCTATGCGGCAGTCAGAAGCCCAGGAACCACGATTCATATCTGTGCCAGTAAGTGGGGATGATTAGGGGGCTTCCTTTATTTTATTACCTTCTGCTCAGATTCTGGCTTATTTCTTACTGGGGATTACCCCGGATAAAAGACCTTGATTCTTGTTTTCCAAGTATTTGTGTGAACATTCTCTGAACCTGACCTGTCTGCCTGCCCGGGAGCCTGTCAGGGGAGCCCAGGGTCCTGAGCTGCTCTGCAGGCCTCAGCTGCCTCTTGCACAGACTGCTCTGGGCCTGGCAATGATCTCACAGAGAGAGGGGAGTCAGGAGAGACCTGTTCTCCTGGGCCCACTGATTCCTTCCCGTGGAGACAGGAAGCTTTTCCCTTTCCCTCTGGCAGCTGACCAGCGTTGCCCTGGGCGAGGGTGAGATATCTCTGCCAACATCTATTTTTATTTTTGACCCTAAAAAATCACAAAAACTGCTTTTGTTTTGAACAGCTACAAAGATGGCAAATAACTTCCTTTCCTACCCTTTTCTATATTTATACACGACCCAACACACATACACACACACACACACACACACACACACCCCTATCCCAGCAGTGTAAATAATGTTTCAACAAGGGACAGAAGCTGGGGAAGTAGACTGGGAGATGTTGGTCAAAAGACACAGAATTTCGGTTACACAAGACGAGTAATTTCAAGACATTCATTGTACAACATGATGACTATAGTTAATAATAGTGTGTTGTATACATGAAAATTGTTGAGAGTCGATTCTGTGTTCTTACCACAGAAAGATAAGCCTTTGAGGTAACGAATATGTTAATGAGGTTGATTTAGCCACTCCACAATGTATGCATGTGTCAAAATATCATGTATACCACAAATTAAAATGAGTAAAGTTGTCAATTAAAAATTAGTAAATAAAACAATACTATTTCAGAAAACAAACAGCCAAAATATCAATATAGACATACCCTGCACGTGTACTCATGGCTTTGTGGGTGAAGTACATCCAATTTTAATAATGTTACTTTGAGGTTAGTGGCAGAAAGAGAGGAAGAAGGCAAATCCATAGACATAAAGAAAATTCTTACCATATCCTTAAGATGTCTTTGTAGTAGTAAAAATCCAGGGATACAAAGAGGATGAAGAATTCTGTCTGGCTGAGGGTTTCTGTCTCATTTTCAATATGCTTAATGTACCATGCAGGTATAGCCTGAAAGATGTCATTGCAAAAGAACATGTGACCAGTGAAAGGGCCTTGGCCTTTTTTCCCATTGTTATTACAGCCAAAGTCTACCACTGCTAGGCATTATCATTGGCTCTCTCAACCATGGAGCATTCCTGATCCATTGCAACTCTAAGTCTCATTAAACACACATAGCATAAACCCTCTGCCCTCTGCAACAAGGAAATGCCTAAAAAAAAAAAAGCAGTATTAGAAGTCCCTCTATTTCTAATACTGTTAATTTAATGCATTCGCCAGAGAAAACTATCAATAAATTGAAGTGTATCAGCAGTGGTGAAGTGTGAATAGAACAGATTCTATGTTTGAGGACTGGTGGCAAAGTGTGCAGTTTCATATGAGTGCTGAGCCAAATCCTTTGCAGAAGTTTCCCTTTGCATGTGTCTTTTTGTGTCACATTTAAAAATAGCAGGGCTTGTGGACAATGTATATCAGCTTCATATCTGTATTGATTTTTTATTCTTTCTGAATTGAATGTGAATATAAATAAAACCTTGACCTTCATATTAAGAGCAACACCAAAAGCCTCCTTTGTTTGCAAAGGATATCACTAGGCTCCTCTATAAGAAGCTCCAGGGTGAGAGGAACATTAAAAAAGCTCAACATTTTCTGTTAGAAATTCAGAAAACCCTTTCATTTTTCTTTCTTTAAATATAAACTCTATATAACTTCTGTCAAAAGCAAAGAAAAGCCCAGTGGGTACCTGAGCTGTGGCAATATTTCACCAGCTGAGAATATGAATGTGCATTCATAAGCAGGATGCCCCGTGACGGGAGGGGGAGGGAAGGGTCTGGATAGAAAATCAGAGTCCCATTCTGATCACATCAATGGAAATGCCTGAATTTTGACGTTAATTTTTTAAAAATTATTTATTTTATTTTATGCATAAGAACCTAGAATTGGACATTAACTTGGGAATGAAATCATCATGCAGATTGAAATTAAGAATGGGAGAGAGAGATTGAAAATTAAGGTCAGAAAAGCAAAGAGCAGTGGAAATGTTTAACCAAGTATTTTATAGACTCTTACATGTATTCAAATACAAATATACAAACTGTGTCCATTTCATGAAATCTAAAGCAAATCATGAATGGATGGTTTAAAAAATGCTTTTCTTTGTTTTGGCAAAATTTTGTTTTTATTTTAAGTTTTTGGGAAAATCTACATTACATTTAAAGCACAAACAAACAAAACCCTCAATAGCAGTATCACCCAGTCCTAATGACACCAATATTCTAAGCCAGGGAGGCTCTGCTAAACCCTGGCTTTGTATTTAGTTATGCAGAATATTTATCAGCATCTCAATGGTGCTTCCAGCTTCTCTTCAGAAAATGAGCTAAAGAGGATACAGTCAGAAGACCGCCACTTACAAACCAGAAACTGGGCCCTCGCCAGCACCTAATCTGCCTTTGGATTTCTCAGCCTCCAGAACCATGAGAAATAAAAGCTGCTGTTTATATGCTACCCAGTCTATGGTTTTCTGTTACAGTAGCTCAGAGAGAGAATGAGACAGAAAAACAAAGAAGACAGACAGATAAAATTTTCCTTCAGGTAGCCAAAAATAAAGCCGAATTTATCAGCAGTCAAGCAATAGAAGGAAGCAGAGCACTAATATGACATCATTTAAACATTTTGACTTAGCTCAGCCTGAAGCCAGGTAAACACCCTGGACTTTCCGTTTCACAAAATCCCTGTGTTGACCTACGCCTTAAAGGAAGAAATGAGGTGAGAAGGCACCACAGATCATTCGTCCAAACCAGCTTGTTAAATCCTGGAACAGACTAACTTGAAAATGATTATTGGAGTAGAAAGACTAATTCATTTCAAGATACATGAATTTAGCACACACTGTGTACTAGGTACTTACCATTAAGACATACTCTCAGCCCTGGACAGCCATTCATCTTCAATGGACATTCACAATTGAAATATAAATAATTCAGCAAGGCCTAGGTGAAATGCCTGCTGTAAAGATCCATCTATATATTCAATTTTTACAAAAGTATGTTCCCCTTTTTATCAACTTGCAGTTTTCCTCACAAAGCTATATTTCATAGCAGCCTAACTGTATACTGCATTTTGACACCCTTTTGAACAAATGGTGCCTAGGATAATTGGCTAGCCACATGTCAGAGAATAGAACTGGACCCTCTTCTCTCACCTTATGCAAAAATCAACTCAAAATGGATTAAGGACTTAAACCTAAGACCTGAAACTGTAAAAATTCTAGAACATAACATTGGAAAAACCCCTCTAGACATTGGTTTAGGCAAGGATTTCATGACCAGAAACCCAAAAGCAATTGCAATAAAAATGAAGTTAAATAGCTGGGACCTAATTAAACTAAAGAGTTTTTGCACAGCAAAAGGACCAGTCAGCAGAGTAAACAGACAAACTACAGAGTGACAGAATCTTCACAGTCTATACAACTGACAAAGGAATAGTCTACAACAAACTCAATCAAATCAGTAAGAAAAATAAAAACAATCAATCCCATCAAAAAGTGGGCTAAGGACATGAATAGGCAATTCTCAAAAGAAGATATACAAATGGCCAACAAACATATGAAGAAATGCTCAACAACACTAATGATCTGGAAATTGCAAATCAAAACCACAATGCAATACCACCTTACTCCTGTAAGAATGGCCATATCAAAAAACACTAGATGTTGGCATGGATGTGGCGACCAGGGAACACTTCTCCACTGCTGGCAGGAATGTAAACTAGTATAGCCACTATGGAAAACAGTGTGAACATTCCTTAAAGAACTAAAAGTAGAACTATCATTGCATACAGGGATCCCACTACTGGGTATCTACCCAGAGGAAAATAAGTCATTATTCGAAAAAGATACTTGCACATGCATATTTATAGCTTCACAATTCACAATAGCAAAATCATGGAACAAACGCAAATGCTCATCAATCAGTGAGTGGATAGAGACACTAATTAACAGCATTTGCAATGACCTGGATGAGATTAGAGACTGTTCCATTCTTGTTAATTCAAGAATTAACTCAAGAATGGAAAACCAAACATTGTATGTCCTCACTGATATGTGGGAGCTAAGCTATGAGACTCAAAGGCATAAGAATGACACAATGGACTTTGGGGAAAGAGTGGGAAGGAGGCGAGGGATGAAAGACTACAAATACGATGCAGTGTATACTGCTCGGGTGATGGATGCACCAGGTTCTCACATATCTCCACTAAAGAACTTACTCATGTAACCAAATACCCCCCTCTTTCCCAATAACTTATGGAAACATAAAATTAAAAAACAAAAACACTGGAAGGAAAAAAAAGAAAATGAGCCAAGGATAGCTCAGATTGATTGACATAGTACAGAAAAAGCATTGAGAATAGTACCTGACTCGAAGTCAGTGCTCAGTAAATACTAGCTCTTATTATTATTGTTTAACTACCGAAAAAATCCAAAACTTCCAGGAAACCTCATGGAATCACTGGGAATATGGAGGTATATGGGGGTGAGTGAGAATTCTAAGTCACAGAAGACTATGACTGCATATCAAATACATACATACACATACACATACACACGTACTTACAATATTCAAGTAAACTTCGTAACCTGGTTTGATGAATAATGTATCACCAAATAAACTAATTTAAGAAACAGTTAAATACAATGAATGTAAATGATCATTCCCGAAATTCTGCAAAATGTTTTTTCAAACCATTAGTGATTTCTTCTTAGTCTTCAATTTGGCCGTAAATTTGCTTGTGCGTGTAATGAGAATAGTTTTAAAAGGCAGTATAAACATTGTCTCAAGTTCCAAAAGACTGAATACTTCATAAATTAGCCTTTTATTCTGCATTAACTGCTGGTTAAAGCATGTAAAATTCTGGCTGAAGGTTATAAGCAGTAGGCAAGAGCTGATAGTTGGAAAAGAAAATAAGTCCCAGAGTCATTTGAAATTATGCTTAGGGGTAAAGCTGTTTAAAAAGATACTTTAGAGTTTAGATATTCATGTGCTTCCTCTTCTGCCTTTACTCCCTCTTTCCATGTCCCTCCCTTTCTCCTTCTCTCTCTCCTCTTCCTTCAAAGTATAAATCTGTTGCTGATATGGTTTGGCTGTGTCCCCAGCCAAATCTCATCTTGAATTGTAGTTCCCATAATCCCACATATTGTGGGAGGGACTCAGAGGGAGGTAACTGAATCATGAGAGAGGTTACCCTCAGGCTGCTTATGCTGTTCTCATGGTGGTGACTATGTTCTCATGAAATCTGATGGTTTTATAAGGTGCTTCCCCCTTTGCTCGGCTCTCAGTCTTCTTTTTCCTGCTGCCCTATGAAGAAGGATGTGTTTGCTTCCCGTTCCAACATGATTGTAAGTTTCCTGAAGCATTCTCAGCCATGCTGAATTGAGTCAGTTAAACCTCTTTCTTTTATAAATTATCTAATCTCAGGTATGTCTTTATTAGCAGGGTGAGAATGGACTAATACAGTTGCTAAGTGCTTTGGAAGTGCTGCAAGGAAATGTAGCTGGCAGAAAATTCTTCACAGAAGAGGTGACATCAGACCAGGGCCAATAATACTACAGTATTTTTCTACTTTAAGGTAAATCTTACTGTATCATATAGTTTTCAGAGGGCCACTAAGAAAAAATATGTTTCTCCAGTTAAATGCTAACACAGTGTCAATTTTAAAACACATTCCAAATTGGGAGCTCTCAGAATGTAAATACGATTTTATAAAAAATTTAGAATTCCTGAACTTCTGTTAATATAACATGATCATCTTCCAGAGAATGGAAGAAATGATATTTTAATGCTTCATTTTTTTTTGTTGATACAAGAACTAATTATTTCTTTAAGTCCAGCACTAATTCTTCTAACTGATCTATGTCTCCAAAGGCTGCCTAAAGATATATCTATTCTTAAAGTTTGCTATATTACACGGTTTTTTGTTTTTCTTCACTTATAAGCCTATGGCCTCTAGGAAGTTCTAAGTACTTTGGCAGCAGGCCCATTCTATTCCTGGTTTTATTTTTAGGTGTCTGACAAAGAGAAAGCACATTTTGATAAACCAACAAACATTGACTGCCAATTGAATGCTGAAAGAATGCAAAAAATTTAAGAACTATCTGAAAATTTGTGTCTTTGGGCTTCTACTTCTGGCCAAAATGGAACACAAGAGATCAGACTGATCTCTCACACAAAATAAAAACAAAAGGGATAACAGGAAGCAAAAGACAGTGATGCCCTGGGTGGGGGGAAGGGGGTGGGAAACAAAACAAAACAAATCATGTGAGCCTTAGGATCACCCAGAGTACTGCCTTGAGAGAGTATCAGGGCCATTGCACAGGGAAGGAGAACCCAGGCAGAACACGGGAGATTCTCCAAGGTGAGGGCACAGAATACCTCTGGGGAGACCTTGACCATTCAGATTCTCAGGGACAAGTTTTAGAGAGGAGACAGCTGCACAGATGCAGAACCCCAAAACTCTACAGAAGGTCCCCCGCAAACAATCAGCTGAGCACAGACCAGCAAACGCATGTGAGGATACCACTTGAGGCAAAGGAATGAAGCATCAAAAGCCTGAAGTTTACAGTTTTCTGTACTCACACACAGCCAGCAACCATACCTGGTCCACCAGCCAGTCAGGAAATCTCAATATTCATAGCACATTCAGTCAAGGACACAGAAGGTCTTGCTTTGATAGTGAGGAATAATTGCTCTCCTCAGGGTGCTGCTCTATTCTCATGTAACAAATGATAAAAGCATACCCACCCTAAAATTCATATTAAAGAAAAGAAATCAGAATTTTCAAAGACAAGAACTAAGTTGATGGATCATACCAGATTCAAGAATTATTATAAAGTTAGAGTAATCAAACAGTGTACATGGCTCACACCTGTAATCCCAGAACTTTGGGAGGTTGGGAAGCTGAGGTGGGTGAAGCACTTGAGGTCAGGGGTTTGAGACCAGCCAGGCCAACAGGGTGAAGCCCCGTCTCTACTAAATATACAAAAATTAGCTGGGCTTGTTGGCGTGTGCCTATAATTTCAGCTACTCGGGAGGCTGAGGCACAAAAATTGCTTCAACCTGGGAGGCAGATGTTGCAGTGAGCCAAGATCGGCCACTGCACTCTGTCCTGGGTGACGTAGTGAGGCTCTGTTTCAAAAAAAAAGAAAAAGGAAAAGGAAAAGACACACACACACACACACACACACACACATAAATAAATAAAAGAAAAATAGCTGGGCGCCATGGCTCACGCCTGTAATTCCAGCACTTTGGGAGGCCAAGGAGGTCAGGAGTTCAAGATCAGCCTGACCAACACGGTGAAACCCCATCTCTACTAAAAATACAAAAATTAGTCAGTTGTGGTGGTGTCCACCTGCAATCCCAGCTACTCAGGAGGTTGAGGCAGGATAATCCCTTGAACCTGGGAGGCGGCAGTTGCAGGGAGCCCAGATCGGGCCACTGCACTCCAACCTGTGCAACAGAGCGAGACTCTGCTCAAAAAAAAAAAAAGTCAAAAATATTTGTACAGGCATTTCACCAAAGAAGGTATATTGATGGAAAATAAGTACATTAACAGATTCTCCATAGTACTGTTCATTAGAAAAATGCAAATTAAAAGTTTAAGATGTGTCATGACATAATTCTCACTCCATTTATTCATGTATTTTTCAGTTTCCCACAATGATATTTATTTTTTAGTGTTGAAGTCTTAGACTTTTGCTAAACTTATTCCCAAGTACTTTATGATTTTTATTAATTTTAAATTATGTGACGCTAGTCTATATAAGTTATAGAAGTCTTACAATGATATAGATTCATGCTATAAGGTTGGATATAATTTGTTAGTTCCCACACAAAATCATGTTGAAGTCTGGTCCCCAGTGTGGCTGGGAGGTGGGTCCTGTTGGGAAGTGCTTGGATCATGGAGATGAATCCCTTATTAATGGCTTGGTGCCATTCTCAGGGAGTGAGTTCTTGCTATGAAGACTTTTTCCTGTGGGAATGCATTAGCTTCCAAGAGTGTTGTTAGAAAGCAAGGATGACCTTTCATTTTTTTCTCTTCACTGGGTTTGCTCCCCCTTTGACCTTCTCTGACATGTTTCGACCTAGCAAGTGTCCCTCACCGGAAGCCACTGGTGCCATATTTCTTCTACTTCCTATGCTCCAGGATTGTGAACTAAATAAACCTCTTTTAAAAATATTGCCCAATCTCAGGTATTTTGTTATAACAACACTAAATGAACTAAGACAATTCACTCCTTCCATTACTTAAGTTTGTGTAGACATGTCTTACTTAGGCACACATATAAACTCTACAACACAATGCAATGATTTTGTATTTAAATAGTCATGGTTTTTTATACAAATTCATTGAATTAAAATTATATCTAAAGCAGACAATTTGATGAGTTTTGCCACATATATGCGTAACTGTGAATCTGCCAACACAGTCAAGATACTGAACATTTATGAAGTACCTAAAGCATGCCTTTTGGCCTCTTTGAAATCCACGTGTTCTTCCAGGCCCAACTTCAGGAAAATAGATGCCTAACTGCATCTATTTTTCTTCACCATAGGTAGAGTCTATTTTGTTTGAATGTCTAATAAATGGAATTATATAGTGTTAATCCACAACTTCTTTCAGTCCCAACTTCAAGAAAACACTGCATCTATTTTTTGTCACTATAGGTAGTTTGCATTTTTTTGAATATCTAAAAGATGGAATTGTACAGTGTTTATTCTTTGTAGTGATGGCTATTTTACTCAGAATAATGAGGATTTGTCCTTGTGCTTAAGTGTATCATTAGCTTCACTTTTTCCCCCTAAGTAGCATTTCATGTATTATATGTGTGTCTTTACTATCATTTATGCATTTTCCTCTTAGGAATGTTTGGCTTATTTCAGTGTCTGGCAGTTGCAAACAAGGCTGTTTGCACATCTGTGTACAGACTTTATGGAGACATATGTTTCCTATTTTTTTGGAGGAGAGTGAATGGCTGAGTTATATGTATTAGTCACTATGTTTAACATTAAAAAAAAAAAAAAAACTGGGAAACTCTTTCCTAAATAGCCATAGGAATTTTTAGGCCAAATTTTTGTTATCAAGAGGTCAGTTTTCAGTATAACTAAAATATCATGTATATATTTAATGTTATTTCTTTGCATATAATCTATATTTCAAACCAGCATATTCTAATAATGATTTTTTTTTTGGCCCAAATGTCCTATAATATCACTACAATTTGTGCAGATGTTTATTTAATTTTATTTATCTTTTTTGGAATATGTTTTTTTTGTTTTGACTCTGAAGATTAGTTTCTTCCATCAATTTTTGAAATAATCAGCCATTTGCTCATTGAATATTGCTTTTATCTTATTATATTATTTCCCTCTGGTACTGTAACTACATTTAATTTGTGTTTTCCAATTTTAATCTCGATGTCAGCGAATCTTTTTTCCTTTTTTGTTTTTCTCTCAATTCAATGTCTTATTTTGATCTATAACTTCTTCAGAACTATCTTCCTATTTACTAATTCTCTTTTTAGCTGGATCTTATGTTTAATCTTTCTATTGCATCTCTAATGCTTAATATTATATATATTTTAGATTGAATTTGGTTAAATTTTTGGAAACTTTAGAGAAATTCTTGATTATTTCTTACTCCTTTATCAGTTTTTCAAAGTATTATTTTGTTTTCTTATCCAAATGTATGTACTTACTGTATATTCTATAGCCAATGATTCTGGTATCTATTGTTTTTGTGGCTCTAATTATATATTTCCTTTCTGATTTTTCTCTTTCTGTATTTATTTGGACTTTCCTGGTTATGAGTCCATGTTATTTGAAATTTTATCTGAACTGTGTTAAGTGTGTTTCTCTGGAGAGAGTTTGTGTCTGCTCTGTCAGGTGACTTGTGGCTCTATGTCTAACTTTATTTCACATCTCCTATTAGTGACCATCTAAATCTACAGCATCAGGTCAGAAGGGATGTACAAAAAAACTCTGAGGCAAATGTCAGATATAAAAATTCCTAATGGCCTAGATTAAAGTTTTATGCCATTTTGTATCTCCCATTCTCCTGCCAAATATTTTTACTTTTCAGGAAGTGTGGTGTATTCGTCAGGGTTCTCTTAGAGGGTCATGTGTTAAGAAATCAATAGCACGAGATGTTACCACACTATTTAGAATGAGAGTTTAATGTTTTCTCTTATCTGCCATATGTAAAAATTAGGCTACTTTATATAAATTATAAGGATGACTTATGTTTTAATGTAGAGTTCAATCTCAGTTGATCCAAGACCTAAGGTTTAGTGATTGCTCAGGACCCTATAGCCCTTTAATGGAAGAAACTGGATTTGAATCCAGATCTCTTCATACTTCATGTAGTATAAATGTGAAATATCTGGGAATTCTTTAATTATAGGACTACATGCTTGTATATGTGATCAATTTTACATTCAACGTTATCAAAACATAATTAGGCCACAAAAAATGTGGCTGCTTTCTGCCCAGATTAAAATATGTTATTTCACTCCTACTAAGTTATTGGTACTAAGGTTTACTTAATCAGGTTGCTAGGAGCTTACAGTCATGCACAGAACATGCACAAACATACTAATGGTCTTAGAAATTCAGTCTTTTTGCTTTTAAATAATTTTGCTCTTATGATTGTTTTTACAAAACAGAAGTAAGCAAAGTAGAAAATAAACATGTAAGAAAAATGTAAGTCATGGGTTTATAGTCAGACAGAGATGGGTTTGAAATCTTTTTTGAATTGCCAGTTCAGTTATCTGGAAAAACTGTCTACCTTCTATGGAACTCCTTATTTTGAAACATATACAATGAGAGTGTTAGTTTAAGCTAACACTAGTGCAGTGGCCAAGCACAGCACCAGACAAACTCTGAGATACTCACAAGTTAGTTGCCAGCTACTTTTGCTGCAATAATTAACCCAGCAGTCTTCAAGTCAAAGACCTAGGCTAGGCTCAGTTGTGCAGTTCTGCTGGTCTTGGCTAGGCTCAACCACACATCTAGAAGTGTGTTGAGTGTTGACTGATCTAGGATGGTCACTCCGGGTAGCTGAGAAGCTTTGACTCTGTTCCACATGTCTCTCATCTCCAGAAGGTGAGCTCAAACTTGTCCACAAGAGCAAGCATGTAGAAAGGTAGAGGTCTTGAGGCACATGATCATTTCCACTGGATTCTGTTGGCTAAAGCTTGTTATATGACCATCAAAAGTTAAGGGATGAGGAAGAAAAATTACATATTTAGTCAGAAAAACCACAAAGAGAAATAGCTTTGAGAATGGAAAAAGGGAGAAATGATGGATTGAGGCCAATAATACAATGAATGTACCTCTCTTCCCCTTTCTCTGTGCTTCCTGTGACTTAATGCTGACAGTACTGTTCACCTTAATCATCCAGATGTGCTAGCCATTTTGATCTGCCCATTACCCTAGTTTTCTACAAGTTAGCATGTACATTAGGGGAAGTAATTTTTAATGTAACACTTTTAGAATTTAAACTTTCCAACAGTTTGCACATGGTGAGAAAGTAAAGAGAGAGAAAAAAGACAAGCATCAAAATTTACCAAAGCTCTAAATTGCATATGTTATGTATTTATTTCAGAAAATACGGATAGTTCCTTCAGTCTTCAATGGTCTAGTGATCTATTCTGATGATTTTTTTATAAGCATCATGTGTTACAATTCATCAGGTAGTTTAGAGATGGCTATTGCACATTTCTGTTTAGCCCCACGCTACGTCTTGGCTATTGTGACTCGCTTAGTTTGTTGTCCTGGCCTATTGACAGCTCCTCCTCCTCTGACTGAAGCAAGGTCTTCATAAACCTTTCTTTATAGTAACCCCCTTTTAAAACATGTGATAGTATTTTTTTTTTTTTTTTGCCTAATCTAGCTATCAATTCACCTTAGATTACGTTTGGAATTCCTACCTCAATTTTCTTCCCATCTGCTCTTATTTAGTAGGATCCCAGCCTTTTATTCCCACTCACTCCATTGTGCTTTCAACCTAGACACACTGTCCTCAGCACATATTGAATGTGAAGATTTGCACTGCCTGGGACACTTAGAAAGTAAAGTTTGACCAGAAGACTTTCACATTCTCCAATGTCACAGTATTTTTCTTTTCTTCCACATCCAGTTCTACTTACCCACAGGGTTCCATATATTTTTTCCTGTTCTCAGTCTTTTATTCATTCTTCCTATTCTGTTTGCCCGAATCTTACTTTAGCTTTAGGACATTTGCCTTGTAGAAGAGGAGAAAACATAGGAGAGGATTTGGGGCAACCTTGAGTGGCAGAGCCTGGACTGGTGGTATTTTTATTTCTAGAGATCTTTGTTTACCCTTAGCTCGAAGACACTTAGTAAATCTATAATCAATAAAGAAATAAGATCCATTCTCATTCCTACACCATTGAGAAAATGTTTCATTAATGATTTTCCTACTTAATTGGCATATGATATGTGATATCCTTCACTCTCTTAATATTCTGACCCTGGCTATTGTCAGTGACTTATTGACTCACTCATTGAGCATTTGACCTCATCCTTCTACACTAGCATAGCATTTAATTTAGTAAAAGGAGTTAAGTTTCTTTAAAACAGTGTTATTGAGACATAAATAACATAGCTTATAATTCACTCACTTAAATTATATAATTCAAATGTTTCTAATATATTTGCAGATATGTGCAACCATCACCACAGTCATTTTTTAAAAAATTTCATCACCTCAAAAAGAAACTCCACACCTATCCTCCCATCCACTTAGCCTAAGCAACCACTAATATATTTTCTGTTTCTATGGATTTCAAAAAATAAATAAATAAGTTTCAAAGGCCACATGTAAGAAAAAATATAGTATAAATTGTTAAATTCCCTTGAACTGTCCTTAAAACATATTAAAAAGAGTAATATTTATATTCCAAATTATGCAATAACATAGCATTTAGCAATAAATTCAACATAGACAGAATTTCCTCCAGGACTGGAAAAGACAGTTGTTTCTTCAAGTGATCATTACATACATGAATTGGCTTGTGTTTGAAAATCCTGTTCTTAAAAATAATATTTTTATGTGGTAGAGACTCAGCTTGGAAAGATATCCATTCCCTTGGAGGGCCACAGCCCCTGAGACTAACTGGGGATAAGACTCTGCAGTAGACTCCCTTGAGGGAATCACCTAGTCAATGAAATGGCTGGGAAGATAGCCATTAATGTCTTTCCTTTCTCCGCTCCCTCCTGTTCTTCTTGCTTCCCCTCTTCTTTTCTTCTTCATCCTATGCCAGCATGAGAAAACAACTTAAGTTAATTGCAAATACATTGGCTCCATAAAAGTTGATTCATCTCAGAACAGACTTGAACCCAAGCCAAGTAAGACAGGCACCTGTCTAGGACCTTTCTGAATTGAAGAAGGTGAAGTGAGGAAACCAGTTTTTCTCTGGTGACAGAACTCTGAGATACGAGTTTTGGCATTTGCTAAAACTCACTTTTTCAACCATTTTATGAAGCTACTTGGAAAGAATGAGGCTGAGCTGGAAGGAAACATAGGCATGAGAGATGAGGAAAGTAGCCTGGTGACATTGGTGCTTATCATCACATTGTTCTCCCCTGTTTGAGACAATAAATTTTCTCTATTTTTCTGGAGGTCATGTTGGTTTTCTGAACCTTGTGCATGCCCCCAAATCTTTTCTAATACAAAAACACTAAAATAATAAAGTCTATCACATGGAGTTTTTGAGGGGACTAGGTAAGACACTGTAGGTAACCCAAAGGCCATCCTCTGCATGTTCCAAATCTTACAATGTTTCAGAGTTACTCCATCTTTAGGAAGGAAATTGTAATGTCTTGAAAACCTCATCTATTAATAGTGAAAAATTAAGCAATTTGTTTAGTGTTTTCTTATTTCTTTGCCTTCTGGGCTATGACCTTACTTTCCTTCTCTAGAATGGCCCTCTAAGTGTGTTAGTGGACACAAGGCACAGTGTCAGGATGCTTCCCTCTCCCATCTGTTTGAGTGAGTAGGGGAAGGCAGTATCGTGCTTGGCTTCATCCAGAGTGAAATTATTCACTTCCCCCAACACATACATATACACATACACACATAAACACTCACATACACACAAATGCATACACACGCATACAAACATACAACTAACATACACATGCACATACATATCCACATAAATGCACAAACAGCTCATGTACACACATGCACACACATATCACACACACACACCCAAAACTCACACACAAGACTGACACAATCATAAACACACACAAAACTCACACAGACAAAAACGTACAGACATAAACACAAAAATGTACACACATGCATGCATACGTACACAAACTACACATAGGTGCACAAACACATGCACACATATGCACACAACTTACACACAATAAACATCCACATATACATACATAAACGCCCACATACATACATGCACAGCCACAAAAACACACATAAAACTCTCAAACATACACATAAACACATGCAAACACATAAACATACATAATGCAGAAACACACATACACATACATACACACACAACTCACATTAAACACATGTAAACACACATACACACATAAATACACACATACACACATAAACACATACATATATGTATATTTGTCAGTGTTGCTGAAAATAGACCATATGAGGAAATGAGACCTGAGATTACAGAAGCAGGCAGAGATTAAATCACAAAGACTCATTAAGACCATGCACATCAAGTAAGGTTTTGTGGTTATCAACAAAAGGAATCAAGTCTTGGCAATTCATGAAAAAAATGAAATTGTTTAGAAGAACATGGGGTAAACCAAAGAATCAAGTGAGAAAGTGAACAACCAAGAACCATGTGATTCTATGAATCGTGACTGAAGGAATCAATAGAAAATAGACAATTTCTATACTTGCATCATTGGCTCAATATTCAAGGGACTGGCTGAGAAGTTCTGACTGAACCAAGCACTCCAGATATTTGAGAAAACTTGTTCCTGACTGCAGAGATGGGAAGTGATATCCAAAATGGGATGTTGCTCAAAGAGGATCCCCAAGTCCATACACAGGGATTCGAGAGGAAAACTCAGAAATGGCTATTTACATTCACATATCTTTTAGAGAAGAAAGACACTATACCTAACAGATAATTACTGTATGAACTGATTTGGCATCCTTGGTCTTCCATGTATCTGATAATTATGTAACACATGCTATATGAAAAGTAGCCAGAAAAAAGGTATGAGGGGAGCTAGTCTACTCAGGCGGTTCCAGCAGCACCCTCATTTATTTAACCTTATCAAAATGAGATTGATAAATGTTCCTTGATTTATGATGTGTTACATGTCAATAAATCTATCATAAATGGAAAATATTAAAAGTCAAAATGCACTTAATAAACCAAATCTACCAAGCATCATAGCTTAGCCTAGCCTCCCTTAAATGTGGTCAGAACATTTACATTACTCTAAAGTTGGACAAAATCATGTAACACAAAGTCTGTTTTATAATAAAATGTTTAATATCGTGTGTAACTTATGGAATACTGGACTGAAAGTGAAAAGCAATGGTTTCACATTGTTGTCAAGTCACTAAATTGTTTAAGTCTCGAGTTGGGGACCACCTGTACTGGCTTATGTTTTACTTATTTGTTTATGAATTCACAGATGATATTCTCTAATATCAATTGAATATTCTCACAAAAAGAACAGTTATTTTGGAAGATTACTGCAGAAAAGCAGTAGATTTAGAATTGTGATAATAATGCAAGGACAAGTGAACCAAGATGAGAATGGCAGAGCTGAGACTTCTGCTTCCACTGCAAGCTGTTTCTGAACCCACTCGAAAGCCAGCCAATGACAACCAGACCCATGCCTTCCAGCAGCTGTCTGCAGGAATGCAAACAGACTCTATTCCTTCAGAGCAGAGATGACATTTTAATGATGAGTGCAGAAGTAACTTTTTTTTTTAAAATCACTTCTATTTGGTAAGAACATTACATAAACAGGTGTTCAGAAATATTTCCATCACTGTAATTTTATTGCCAAAAACAATATAAATCACCTGTTTAAACAAAACAAAAACTTTAAGAACCTCATTTGTGCATTTCTGAAAATCTTGAAAACACGATTTCTAATTTTTTATTTTAAAAGTTTCAATATAGAGTTTCAGTGGAATTATAATCCATCTATTAATAATAATAGAAACATGTAATATCTTCCAGTTAGTTTGGAGAACAACTAATTGACATTGTAAAAGATGAAAATTTGAAGGACAAATTTTAACAAAATTTTTAGCTAATTGGCATATGGGATTTAACACTATCATAATTTAATAAGCACAAACATGGATTATTTCTGCATATCACTATGAGATGTCTTTTACAGCCATTAAAAATCAGCAAATTGAACTGATCTTAGATTCATATGTTCAAAGTGTTGAAACAAGAAATAGTTAAACCAAGTTTTCAGATCTAATACACCATATTTAATCACCTTGGTTACATAAAAGTGTTGTGCTATTGATTATTTTAGATTATTACTTTATCTTTATTTCAACTTTTACATTTTTCTTTTGTGTATTTTTAGTAAATATGTGGCTATTAATAACTTTCTACTAAAAAGCAATGAAAATACATATTTTTAAAATACAATTTTCAAAAACCATGTCTTTGAAAGAAATGTGGAAAAAATCCTGCAAACTTTAATCTAAAGAAGGCTTACCAGGTGTCAGCAAAGAACAGCCAAAGGTGGATTCCTGACTCTACCATTTAATACTGTCTGTGGTTGCTTCAAAGCCAGTGTTGGTAGTGGAGACAGCCCTCACATTCCTGGAAGTCAACTCACTTACTATGTGGCCTTTTACATTAAAGATTTTCTGTTCCCTGGTTTAACAGTCGACAAAGAACATGGTCAGTGTCTTGAGAGAAATGAGTTTTACTTCTGGAGGAACAGCTCAAGGGTGTGCCTCCACATCTTTGAGGTGCAGAGAAATATCCCTCAGAAGCAAATGGTAATTTGGGGGTTCTCCTCCTAGATTTTTGTTTTCCAATGCGATTCTCAACCCACTAAAATCTTTCTCTAAGAGACTGCATATGGCTGCCCTTTATCACACAAAGTTAACATTTTTGATGTTTACTTGAACAAAGCTTGTACATTTAACTGTTTTTTGAAGAGATTAATTTTCATTGAGAATGCAAATCTACTTCAAATGTTACAAAACCCAAGCATCTCCAGGGTGACTGACCACTGGCATTTATGCTGATAATCTCGGTTATTTAAACAGCAGGACCACTGCCCAGAAGCCCAGGCCTTCCACCAGGGACATGAATCTTAAATAACTCTCCTGACAAAACAAAAAAAAAAAAACAAGACAGTTCTTGAACATTTGGTAACAGCACATTAAAGTGTGGTTATATTTATTTGGAGATTTTCAGGTAGACTGATACTGGTTTCTGTACAGAGAAAATACAAATATCAACAACATGGATTAAGAAAAAGTCTGGCCAGTTCAGTTCAAATTGCATAAGTAAATTTCTCATTGCTGTGTGCCCCATAGCCACTCTTCCCCTGTCCGATACATCACACCCCCCTCAGCCCACCCAGGACCTTGTTTCCTCAAACATGACTCGGGTGAGAGGCCACATCAAGGGGCCCCTATCTGCCCTATCCGCCCTGTACTGAAATCCCGCCATCTGGATTCAGTACTATCCTCTGAACTATCCTCTGAACTTCATACACTGCAGGCCATTCCCAGGAAGAAGTGATCACCTACTACAGGACCTTTCTTGCAGATCAAAATCTTTTTGATCTGTTGTGATCTTACTAGATACCTCAACATGCTAAGATGTTGCATGCATGCCAGTGTTTTGTTTTGTCTTCCATAAATCAGTTTATATCTTTTTTTTTTTTTCTAATTCTCGCTCTGTCACCCAGACTGGAGCGTAGCAGTGCAATCTCAGCTCACTGCAACATTTGTCCCCTGGGTCCATGCAATTCCCCTGCCTCAGCCTCCCAAACAACTGAGGCTACAGGCGCTTGCTACCACACCCAGCTAATTTTTGTATTTTTAATAGAGATGGATTTTCACTATATTGGCCAGGCTGATCTAGAACTCCTGACTTTATGATCTACTCGCCTCAGCCTCACAGAGTGCTAGGATTATAGGCATGAGCTACTGTACCCTGCCAAGTCAGTTTATGTTTTATAAACAAGTTTTTATTTTCTGAGTAAGCATAAATGACTCTATTTTAGGTTCAATTTTGCAGTATAAGAAAGAAAAAATAATTTTTTGTCTGTACTCTGCACTTGGCATGATATTCTTTACATGAGTATATATCTGCTATTCACCATCTTATGTAGACCTTACCTTGTGCTGTAAGGAAGGGATTACTCTTTTATCTTTACTCATGAGGGGACTCACAGCAAGAAAAAGTAGGTTTGCCTGAAATCACCAACTAAAAACGGCCACGGTGAAATTCGAACCCAACATCTCTCTTTCCAAAACCCAATCTCTTAATGTCCTTTCTATGTTAAGTATGTTTTCAACACATTCGGATGTCATTTTCTAGTTTCACTTAATTTCCAAATAAATTGCGATTTATTTTACCTTGAAATTTTACTCCAATATTTTCTCCCAATCCTTCAATGATGAGTTTTCCAGGTTATATTAGTCAGGATTCTCTAGAGGGACAAAACTAATAGGAGTTTATTAAGTATTAACTCACACGATCACAAGGTCCCACAATAGGCTGACTACAAGCTGAGGAGCAAGGAGAGCCAGTCTGAGTCCAAAACTGGAGAACCTGGAGTCTGATGTTTGAGGCAGGAAGCATCCAGCACGGGAGACAGATGTAGGCTGGGAGAATGGGCCCATCTTGTCACTTCACATTTTTCTGCCTGCTTTATATTCTAGCCACACTGGCAGCTGATTAAATGGTACCCACCCAGATTAAGGGTGGATCTGCCTTTCCCGGCCTGCTGACTCAAATGTTAATCTCCTTTGGTAACACCCTCGCAGACACACCAGAATTAATGCTTTGCATCCTTCAATCCCATCAAGTTGACACTCAGTATTCACCATCACAGAGGTACTACAATCTTCTTGTGTATCTTTTTCCCCCCTCTTCTCTCTCTTCCTTCTTTTAATTCAATCATGAATTCAGGTATTACTATGTGTGTACACTGCATCTGAGGATCCACCCTCCACACCTCGATGGTCTTCACTGGCTCCCACCCTGGCTGTGGCTGCATCATACTCTTGGAATGCAGAATCAATTCTCTCTTAGGGGAAAGGGTTTCAACTCTGCCGAAGCTCTAAATCCAGCATTTGGCCATCTTCTGAGATCAGCTTTGGACTAAGTGCATATGTCTAAAAAGAAGATACCAGGCCCAGGTTGTGGTTATTAACTGGTCTGACTTTTGGAGACCCAGCAAGTCTGTGGTTTCCTCAGTGGGCTATAGAACATCCTGGTGTCCTTCCAGAGGCTCACAGCTTTCCTCTCCTTCTGTAGCTCGAGTCTTCTCATCTGCCTTTTCTCTAACTTCCAGAAGGTCTTGTTCATTCTCCAATGGGAGGAACAAGATTCTGAAGTACTGACATTGTATCATACTCTCTGCAAAGTATTCTTTATTTTATAGGTGGATTTTGTTACATCTGTTACAGTTATATTCAGCATACATCCTTCAAACCCCTGTTAACTCACACATACTCTGCCCTACTATACGAATCACTCATGCCTAATTCCAAATGCCAGTTTCTAATTTAAAATGGTTTTGCTACAATTGACCTCCAGGTGCCTAGCTTTGTCTAAGTTCCAACATTGTAGAAATAAAAAACTATGAGACATGGTCCTTTATCTCTATGTACTTCTAATTGAATGGGGGGTGTGTTGTAGATTGAATTGCATGCCCTAAAAATTCCTATGGTGAAATCCTAACTTCTTATTTGGAAATAAAGCCGTTACATTATATTAGTTAAGATGAGATCATCAGGGTGAGCCATAGTTCAATATTACCATGTCCCCATAAACATGAGAAGTTAAACCCAGAGATGAATATACATCAGATAAACACCATGTGAAGATGGAGACGGAGATTGAGCCATGCTTCTACACCTCCAGGAACACCAAAGATGGCCAGAAAACCTCTAGAAGCCAGGTGAGGGGCCTGGAGCAGATTCTCCCTCCCTGCCCTCAGAAGGAACCAACCCTGTGGGTATTGTGGTCTTGGTCTTCTGGTCCCCAGAACTGTGAGAGGATAAATACCCAGATTTCAGGTCTCCACTGCGTCTCCTGTGCTTTGCTGTGCCAGCCCCAGGAAACTGGTAAGGAGGTGACATGCTCACTTACGAACCAGGCAAAGAATCGTGCCCCTGAAAAGTAAAGATAGTAGTGGGACCATGGAGAGCAATGTGGCTTGGGAGATCGAGCTAGACTCAAGCATGAATCACCCACTTAACGGCCACTTCCTCTTCAGCATGTTGTTTGTCTTTTCTGAACCCCAGTTTTTCCAGCAGCAAGAGCTTGGTGTTTCAGTAGCTTTGTCAAAGGCAACCATGCATACAGAGAGGAGCACACAACAGACACGGCAGTGCCTACAACCCGCCAGACGGAAGTTTTTCAACATCAAGCAATGGAGCAGAGACCTTAAATGCCTTAGAAGGTCAGAGAAGGAAGGATTCACTATGAGATAAAAATGCCCTTCTGAAACTTTTATCTGATTGCTAATTTGTATTTGAAAAGATATTTCTTTTCTTTTTTCTTTTCTCTCTTTCTTTTTCTTTATTTCTTTCTCTCTCTTTCTCTCTTTCTTTCTTTTGTTGGTTTGTTGAGACTGCCTCACTCTGTCACCTAGGCTGGAGTGCAGTGACACAATCATGACTTACTGCAGGTTCAAATTCCTGCTCTGCAGCAATCCTCCCACCTCAGCCTCACGGGGAGCAGCTGGGACTACAAGTGTGCACCACCATACCTGGCTAATGTTTGTATTTTTTTACAGAGATGGGTTTTCACTATGTTTTTTTAGGGTAGTCTTGAACACCTGGGCTCAAGTGATCCACCAGCCTTGGCCCCACAAAGTGCTGGGATTACAGGTGTGAGCCATCCAGCCTGGCCATGAAAAGATATTTCTAATCGTGTGGAATTTTAAATTTTTTAGAAAGAAAAATATTAACAAAGTAATACATAGTTGTAAAACCCTTCTGATTTTGTGAATTATCACTTATTTGTGGTATGGATGTCACAATTATTTAATTCCAAATATCTATTCTTCAGACCAGTATTAATCACAAGCATCTTTCTATTAAGTTATCTGAGATTTGGAAGAGCTAAGTAAAAAGCAAGAGTATGTGATACATCTATGCTGAAAAGAAGTTTAATCCTAATTTCCAAATGATTTGGACCCCATGCAATTATTTGATTTTAGACTAAGTTCTATCCCTACAGGTCAGTAGAAAAGTCAGCAAGAGTTTTGAATTATCTTCAAATCTTATCTTTATTCTGTGTCTCTGTTTTACTCACAATTCAGCAGAAGCCAGTCCCTCTTCATCCTGGCCTTGACACTCCTTTCAGCCTCAAGTCCAAATAAGTTCTCTTCAGATCAGCCAGAGCTGACGACACATAAATGACTGCTTCATGCGCTCCCTTTCACTGTGCTTCTTCCCTAGGTCTAGAAAAGGTTTTCTTTCCCTTTCTTTCCTTCCCTTCCTTCCTTCCTTCCATCCTTCCTTCTCTCTCTCTCTTTCTTTGTTTCCCTCCCTCTCTCCCTTCCTCCTTTCTTTCTTTCCTTCCCTCCTTCCCTCCCTCCCTCCCTTCCTTCCCTCTTTTCTTTCTTTCTTTCTTTACTTCTTTTCTTTCCTTCATTCTTTTATTCTTTTCTTTCTCTCTCTCTCTTCCTTTCTTTCATTTTTTTTTTTAATTAAACTCTCTCACTTTCTTGCCTAGGCTGGACTGCAGTGGCACAATCATGGCTGATTGCAGGTTCAAATTCCTGGGCTGAAGGGACGCTTCCACTTCTCTGCATCTTGTCTACCTCTTTAACTCTCATTTATCCTTCAAAGACAACATCCCTTATTACATTCCTCATGAAGCTGGTCTTTTCTTCTTTCTTTGTACTTTCGCAGTATTCTGTTTTAATAATAATATCATTTTTTTTTTTACTTAATATGGGGTAAATATGGAGCAACACATTTTACCTGGCTGTAAACCATCTGAGGGCTGGATGTGAAGGGCAAGAAGTCATGTCTGAGATCCCAGGTTTTAAAGTAGTATCTAGCACATTAGTAAATGTTTAAAAAAATATATTCAGGAAAAAGGAAAGAAGAGCAGAGATTTTATTAATCAGAAAGTTAAAAAGTTGGCTAATCTCTTGCAGAGAGAGCTGGCATATGGGCCAGGCTGTGCTCCAATTGCTTCAAGAACATGAATGCCATAGGTGTATGCTTGCAGACACCCTATGAGGAAGGTAGTATTTCTAGCATCTCCAGTTAACAGAGAAACTGAGAAACAGATAGGATGAAGACCTTGCTCAGGGCCATTCATCCAGTAAGTGGGAGAGGATGGGTTCAAACCACAGATGTGTCTGCAGCTGGCATGTGTGAGCTTAGCACTAGGCCAGGTAGCCCCTCAAAGGCTAGGAATCTCATTCAGGCAGTAGGACATGTCCTAAAGAAAAGTTAGCCACTAGGGAAACTGACAAGCACACTGCAGCCTCCTGCCTCTGTTCCCCCAGCCTCTTCTACCACAACCATTCCTGTCCACGCCTAGTCCTGTCAACTCTGACCTGTCCCCGCCCCCTCCATGGCAAGCAGAAGCGATCTATAGTGTTAACTGTTGGTGATAGGATTGCTTTTACAATGCTTGAAGGACTTTGCTGGACTTCCTTTCTACCTCGTGTCATGATACTTTGTTTAGAAAGTTCAGTTGCTTTAGGACAGAGCCTGTTTTTTCTGAGTTTGATAAACATATAGCATTCTGCTTGTCCCTAGTGGGTGTTTGACAAATATTTGTTGAAAAGATAAGTGATTAATCACACCATAACAAAACGGCACTTAAAATACTTTAGGATAAAAACAATTGCAGTGATTTAGAGTGTTTAACAAATAAACGCAATGGAAAGCCAACATAATGTGGAATAATAAAACGCACTTTAGCTTATGTACTAAAGGGCAAATTATGTTCCACAAAAGGTAACCACATAGAACAAATCCACCAGGAAATGGAGTAAGTCTAATACATCTCAAATACCAGAATCATAAAGGTCAGGCTGCATATTTGAGATGAATCCAATCAGTTATTCTGTCAAACAAGCTATAAGGCAAAAAATTTACTATTCACTTTGAAATTTCTACCTATAAATAAAACATATGGATCTAGTCTTATTGTTTGGTTTCCTTCCATCTGTGTGTAGGTTTGTAAGGTGTGGAAAGTGTATGTGTGTGCATGTTCATGCATGTGAATATATGTGTGTGTATACACACTATATATATACATGTATGATATTTGTCTATATGTTTAGCAGAGGATTTAAAAGAAATGTCACTGTTACGCAAAAAACCACCATAACTTAAAACTACATAAACATCAAAAGCTTCCTAACTCTCTTTTAGAGAAGAGGGTGTAGTATTCCAGCTCTTTCCATCAGATAAACTGGTCCTGCACATGTGCAGGGCAGCACAGGGATATAAATCTGTCCATGCTTAACTTATTTTCTCTTGTAGAGAATACAGGAAAACAAAGATTCTATGTGTATTTTATTCACTTGCTTGTTTTCTTCACATAATATCATGCACCACCAAAAGTCAGTCATATTCTAAAACTTTAGGAGAAAGTGTAATAGGATGTCCCATTTTCCCTGAATGTGATTATTATGCATTGCATGCCTGTATCAAAAGATCTCATATACCTTATAAATATATATATCTACTATGTATCAACAAAAATTGAATATTAACAAATATATATATACCTAGTATGTACCCACAAAAATAAAAATTAAAAAAAGAAGTTCTAATAATCTGTGATTCTTATTGCAATTTGGGAATGTTTTCCCTTGGTCAGCTTTGGAATCATATTCTAATTCATGTGAGCCATGTTTGGGTGTTCTGCCAGTAGATTATTGATTTCCAAAGCCAGAAGATTTTGTTTCTTTAGGTCTATCAGGCAACAATAACTTAGCACAGGTACAAAACTAATTTTTAGACCTCAGTCATAGAATATCTGTATTGTGAAAGTTAGAAACTGTCAATTAGACAAGAGTATCTCTTTATGATTGAAATGACAGCTGAGTGAGAGTTCACAGTAAGGTAAAATAAGTCCCTGGGGCAGGAGCTCTGTCTCTTGCTGTTTTGCCTCATTGCAAAGCACAATGCCTAGCACATGGCAGACACTTAAAAATGGCCTGGAGTTGTAGAAACCAGTTATTTAGCTGATATTTGCAAAGCATATTTAAAACTAAAAATAACAAGTGCAAACACAAAATGAAGCATTTGAAAATTTATTCAAACACTTTCATTAGCTATTATGGTACACATTCCACCCATGGTAGGACATTTTGAATGATTTGTCATAACAATGCAGACTGCATAACATCCTGGTGGGTTGTAATGTCCAAGGGCACGAGGGCCAGTACTTATAAACATCGCAATATCCTTCCCTCTCTCAGGTACTGCTATGAGTCCTCTCCTCATCCGATACCCTGTTCCTTATCATACTCTCACTTGCTATCTATGAAAATCTGACCAACACTGAATTTTATCAGCCATTGGCCTCAGATATGACTGTAAGGTTCCTTGGCATGTGACTTGTGAGGGCCTTATTCTCCTTATGTATTTTTCCTTATTGGAGCAGCACCAGGCCTGGGCAAAAGGACGATAGATGAAAGAAGGAAAGGCAGTGTGTTAGTAACTAAGTTGATCTTGCAACTGAGAGACAGAGGAAGAGCCACAGCCAGAATCTGTCAAATACTCACACATTTTAATGGCTAAAGAGTGGAGCTATATGAAGACAGCTGAGGGAGATGGTTCTAGGCCTGCCTGCATCTCTGTGATGTAGCTAACAGCTCATATGCAAGGACAGGAGTTGGCAGGGTGAGGTGGGGGCATGAGGAGACCGAGAGTCTTGAAACCAAGAGTACACATAAGCAAAGAGAGACCACCAAGCTCCAAAATTCAGAGCAGCTGAGCCACCTGCTAAGCTCAGGGATCATACATTTGCAGAAAATCCAGAGTCTCTGGCTGAAAATATTCCAAAAAATGTGAAAAATAAATAAACTAGCAACTGAAGTGAGCAGTTTTGTGTGTCTCTTAATGACAACTTCTGATGTATTGGCAGTGACATTTCTTCTAAACTACCTTGTTGAAAACAGGGCACAGGGAACTAAATTGATATGGGCACTTGGAAGAAGGAAGGCCTCAACACCCTGGCTGGGCCTGTATTCATCATATACATGTGAACTCCAATACTTGGTGTGATGTTTCCTCCCCAACATTTATTCATCAATTCAACAAACATTTATTTTATAGTTATTGCTGATAGGGACAGGAGGCAGGAAAATTCTGGGCAGAAGAGGGCAGGTCCCCAGTGAGGACCTGAGACCAGGGCCCAAAGTGAGAACTTACATCCCGATTCTCCCGCTTAAATTTTACCTTTTCCAAAACCACCCATGGCCCCACCCCTCCCCATCCTGTGACTATAAAAACCTCAGACCCAGCCGGCAGAGAGAGGAGAAGCAGGTGAACATCAGAGAGAAGTGGCTTGACTTTTAAGGACAGCTTGATGAAAAAGCTTTGGAAAAGAATCCAGCTGGGGATGGCCAGACTTAGGGGAAGATAACGTTCCACCCGATCCCCTTTTCAGTTCTCCTTCCTTCTTAAAGCCACCTCCATTGGCAATAAAATCCCCTGCAATTTCTATCTTTCAATTCATTTGTGTGACCTCATTTCTCCTGGACACCAGACAAGAACTTGGGTGCCATGAGTGTTAATGCAAAGGGCTGTCATACTGACCCTTTGCCCTCGCTGGCAGAAGACAGCTGCCTCATGCAAAAAGGCAGAGGGCCCACTGAGCTGTTAACGCTGAAGCTGTCCATGATGGCAGAGCTAAAACAGCACTGTAGCACTCCCTCTGCAGCTTCAGGGCTTGTGGGCGCCCTCCCAGATGCTGCCACGGGACCTGTAAGGTGTGATCCTCCTGCTAGAGCCCCAAAGCGCTTGCTCTGCTCCTGCATCCACTCATCCGAGTGCCCTCTCCCATGAAGGGTGGAATGCAATGGGTCTGAGTGTGTGCTGTGTGCTCCTGCCAGTGATGAAGTGGCCTGCTGATTCCAGCACTCATCTACTTTAGTTTCTGCCCCATTCACTCTCACGCTCCCTCCTGTGAGGGACTGAAAGGTGTGATCTGGGTAAATGGGGCAACCCTGTCATGAGTCCCACAAAGAGGTGAGGGAAATATCCTGCTTAATTGCTAATGTATTGGTAGGGGACTCAGGACAGCGTCCTGGGCCATGCCACCAAGCACCGGAGGCTGCTAGGCCGGGGACCCGGGCCTATGGCTAGAGCGGGAGGGTTCAGGAAGGTGGGGATGTCTCCCTCAGATTCCTGACCCTGAGGAACCCGTTATGGGGTGAAGACAAGTGGGTAGAGATGTCTCCCTTACACTCAGATCCTCGAAACAGAGCCGGGGCCCTGGGCCTGCAGCGAGGAATGGGAAGGAGTCCCTGACACGGCCGTGATTATGAGCAGAGAGTACACGGAGCAGGCAGCAGGAGAGGTTGTGGGGAACAGAAGTCTTACCTCGTGGCGGAGCAGCTCCCTGGTCCGGCTTTGGGTGGAGGAGTCAGTTCCCCCCCCAGGAAGGGTCTTACAACTGCTCCTGGGTTTCAGCACCAAATGTAAGGTTTATTTTATGGAAGGATTTAGAATAAGGCAACTGAGGCCATTTAGTGTAAAGCAGGTAAAATTTATTCGGCTCCCGGGTGAGGTTCTCTGGTCCAGGGAGAAGGGGCCAGAGAAGTCGCACTGACTTCCTGGGGCATGGGGTTTTTATAGCTTTAGGGAACGAGGAGTGGCCGGGGGCTCTAATTGGTTGTGGGGGAGGGGGATGGAGACAGAGTGGGCTGCTATTGGTGGGTAGATTGTTGGGCAGGTTTTTCCTAACAGAAGATCCAGCTAGGGTTGCATCAGCTGGATCCTTCCAGGGGAACATGTGCTCAGAAGTAGGTGCCGTGTGCAGGGCCAGGTGCATGCAGAGGTGGGTGCTGGGTGCAGAATTAGGTGCCAGGTGCAGAATAGGTGGGTGTGTCCAGCCTCCCGGTGAGGCAACTGGCCTTACACTCAACTATTTTGTATACGCCGTTTGGTAAAAATTTGTCTCTAGCCTCACACACTAATGCATAACTGAATCACCTAAGAATACCAGAAAACTGCAGACTTTGGGCCCATAGGACCAATGTGAGTCCTGAGGTTGTGCACTTTAAAAAGCTTCTGAAGACATCACCATTGTTTGGGGACTTCACTTTAAGTAGCAAAGTTTATGGCCAGTTTCTCATAGTTGGACCAAGTACCTTTTAAACATGTTAATTCCCAGGTCCCAACACCAGCCATTCTGATTGAATTGGGCAGAGTAGAAACTAGATGTCTGTGCTTTTTCTTATTTTTTGAGACAGAGTCTCACTCCATTGTCCAGGCTGGAGTACAGTGGCACAATCTCAGCTCACTGCAACCTCTGCCTCCCTGCTTCAAGTGATTCTCCTGCCTCAGCCTCTTGAGTTGCTGAGATTATAGGTGTGTATCACCATGACTAGCTAATTTTTTGTGTTTTAGTAGAGATGAGGTTTCACCATGTTGGCCAGGTTGTTCTCGAACTTCTGACTTCAAGTGATCCGCCCGCCTTGACCTCGGCCTTCCAAAGTGCTGGGATTATAGGCGTGAGCCACAGGGTCCAGCACCCCCCTTTTTTTTTAAATTAATTCTGTCATTTGATTAACACGGGGCCTAAGTTTGCAAAGCAGTGCTCGGGGTTGTTCCCTCAATTAGTTGAAAGCCACGAGGCTTTCAATAAAAAGCAGGTTATGGTGCCCTGATTATCATGCAGCATTCTACCATAGGCAGAAATGCAGTGGCTAAAATGTACATACAGGAATGGCTTTGAGTAACCCAATTTAAAGAACTGCCAGTTTATTAATGCAGGAGGGTGTCCAGCCTCCAAATGCTGGAGCTAAAGGTTATGGTTGTAGTCAGTTAGGCCTGTTACTCTCTCTCCAGGGTGTATTCAAGTTATAGACTCTCTTGTCCACAGATTTTCTCCTCTAGCTGCTGAGGCCTGCTCGCTGAGTCTCTGGATGTGGCAAACCTAAATTGTCAGGCAGCAGACATAATGCCTTACCCTTCTGTCTGCTGTGAAAGGAAAGTAAATCTTGGGGCTCGCAAATCACTAAGCTAAAGGGAAAAAAAAAATCAAGCCGGGAGCTGCTTGGACAAACCTGCCTCCCATTCTATTCAAAGTCATCCCTCTACTCACTGAGAAAAATGCATATCTGATAGCCTCCTTTGGAAAGGCTAATCAGAAACTCAAAAGAATGCAACCATTTGTCTTTTATCTACCTATAACCTGGAAGACCCCTTCCCACTGCAAGTTGTCCCCCCTTTGCTTTGAGTTGTCCAGCATTTCCAGGCAGAACCAATGTTTATCTTACATATATTGATTGATGTCTCATGTCTCCCTAAAATGTATAAAACCAAGCCGTGATGGGGACACGCCATCAGGACCTCCTGAAGCTTTGTCATGGACTCGTGTTCTTAACTTTGGCAAAATAAACTTCTTAAATTGACTGAAACCTGTCTCAAAAATTCTGGGTTCACACTGCCCAAATCTGCACTAAACCCTATCAGAAGGGTTGAGAATTTAGAATTTCTTATCTCTTTGAGCTACAAATCTCTTGCTTTCTTCTTCAACTAAGGCTAATGAGGACCAAAAATGGTTCTATAAGATTGTCACTGTTTAATTCTTTGTGAGTTTATGGTCTCTGAGTTAAAGGCTTGTACGTTTAAAGAAATATGAACACACAATTATTTCCACCTTTGGAAGTGGATAGCAGTCCACTTACATGAGGCTACTGAAAATAAAACAAGTTAGACAAAATCCTGTAATTGTTGAATTCATTCTGTTATTACTCATGTGTAGGTAGAAATGGGTAAAAAATACTAAGGTTGGATTATACACACATTGTTTCATTCATTACTTCCTTCAATACATATTTACTAACCTTTTTTTTCTTTTTTGAGACAGAGTCTCACTCTGTTGCCCAGACTGGAGTGCAGTGGTGCTATCTGGGCTCACTGCAACCTCTGCCTCCCAGGTTCCAGCTGGGATTACAGGCGTGAGCCACCACAGCTCGCCACACATTTATTGACTTCCTGATGGCAAGAACTATATTCCTCACATCTTTTTGTATCATCCACAAATGGGGTCTTACATAACAAAACACAGACACATCATTATAATCCATCAAATATTTGTTGTCTTTTCAAGAAAAAGTCAGCGAGGAGAGTAAGTTTGGCTCCAGATGGTAACTTCCTTGCTGACACTCAACAAGCAGAGTGTGTACCCCGGACCCTCTGGTTGCAGCGTTCTCCAGTGTTGGGGACAGAGCTGGGTGTGCAGTAGACACTCCAAAGTCACCAACCAGTTTCTCTTCTTAAAGAGACCAGCACCAACACTGTCTAGACCCTACTAAATACCACTACTCTTACCAGCCTACCGCTATCATCTGACTTAGCAGGAAAATCAAATTAAGCATCTCGCCACTTTCTTTTTCTTCATCTTTTTTTTTCTGCTTATTTTCCTGTCTCTGTTGTCCTTCTCATCTCATGTCAAATGTGTTCCCCCCACCACCATCCCCCTCCAGGCTATAGATCTCCATTTCAAATAACTTTGATCCACTCTTGAATGGGAAGGCTTTTAACCTCATAGGTCACATTAAGAGAAAATTCTGACATTATTATGTAAATATGTTTTATTTTTCTCTGTCATCTTATACTATTTTAAGAAGGAAGCATTTACTTTAGCAAGTGGTCAGAGTGTCTGCTGAAATCTCAGGGGGCTGAGCTTGTCTTCACTTGTCTGCTCTGTAAAATGCAGGGAGCCTGAGCGTATGCATAACAAGATTCAGAGATGAGAGGAAGAAAAGGAAGCTAGTGCTTCTAGAAAGCTGACTTCTATCTCGTGCTGGGCAGATTCACTGAAGAATTACAAAGCTGAAAGGCAAGAGAATATTCTTCTGATGGTAGCATTGTGTTACGATTGTCATTCTCTCTTTTAGTGTATCCTTTTCTTTTTCCGTAGAATGAGAAAAAGAATGCATAATTTTCCATTGTTCCATCAGAGATGAGTGAAGCTTCCATCCACGCACCCTTTGGAAGCCTAGCATGAAGGCTTACTTGGAAAACTATGGTTACTGTGGTTTAAAAGATGGATGGAATCAGTTCTTGAAATAAAAGTAATATAAAATAATAATTTACCACTGTTACTATTACAACTGTTAATAAAATGAAAATCTAGAGGTTCAAAAATTTAAAACTAATAGAATGTCTCATGAAAATACCCTGATAAATTTAACTTTTACAGTTTTCCAATTTTTTAACAAAAAGCATGATTTTAAATATCCTTTTGAAACAATTTGCATGTCCATCATTCTAGAATTTTCTAATTTTCCCCGAGCTTTGGCAATTATCACACTGCTACCAAATTCAATACAATTTTCCTGACAGCAGTGCTTAATGTGTCTAATGCTAAATCCAGAACCGCAAAAGCTCTCTTTTCATAATTACAGATAATAAATGTAAGTAATATTTAATTCAACTATATTATAACACTGAAAACAGATACAACTGGCTCTCAATAAGTACACACATCAGATAGAGAATGGATATAGGTATGAGTCCGATAAAGAACCCATCTACTGGGCTGCCACTGCTCACGGGGATGTAGGCATTGGCCAGTCAGTTTATATTGGGAACAGTGAACCTGGTTTTGGCAGGAGAGAGTGTCTAACTGATACATAAAAATCAAGAAAGATGGATCCGATTCCATTATGTTTTCTCTGTGGCTATGTTTTTCATAGTATATTGTCTCTTAAGCAACTTAAGTTCAATTGACATAAGATAAACCACTGTTGACCATCCCCAGTATAAATACTGGCCATTGTTCCCTGCTAATGCAAGAAGATACATGATTTTATAATGAAGTTGGTTTAATACATATTTAATATAATCCATAGCATACAACCAGCATATAGTACTTCAGTTTCTAGTATTTGTGGAACATTTTTCTGACTATCCTATGTTAGGTCAAATGTTATAACTTTCAGAAATTAGAAAGTGTATAGATTACAATCTCTGTGAACAGTAAGATTAAAAATACAAACACATTTTTAAATGGTTGCATACACTTGTCAATTTTTTTAAAAAGGCTAATAAACTATAACACAAAAGAAACAAAGTTTAATAGCCAAAGAAATAAAAAAAAATAAAAACAGATTATATCAAGAAACTCAGTATAAAGCAACTAAAAAAGTAATGGCTAAATAGAGTCACTAAACAATGTAGCTTTTTGCAAAATGTTTTTGAGACTTGATTGCTCAGCAACTGCACACCAATAGGCAAAAAATTTAAAAAAAGAACCTCAACCTAAACCTCACATTCTATACAAAGATACAAAATGGGTAATTGGCTTAATTTAAATTTATAAAATTTTAGAATAAATTATAGGCAAAAATCCCTAGAATTTGTAAAATTCAGATTTAGGCAAAGAGTTCATAGGCTTAACACCAAACAAGCAATGCATAAAAGGAAAAATTCATAAACTGAACCTTATTAAAATTAAAAGCCTTACCCAAATGTCCACTGATGATAGACTGGACAGGAAAAATGTGGCACATATACACCATGGAATACTATGCAGCCATAAGAAATGATGAGTTTGTGTCCTTTGTAGGGACATGGATGAACCTGGAAACCATCATTCTCAGCAAACTGATGCAAGAAAAGAAAATCAAACACCACATGTTCTTACTCATAGGTGGGTGTTGAACAGTGAGAACACATGGACACAGGGAGGGGAGCATCACACACTGGGGTTTGTTGGGGGGAAATAGGGGAGGGACAGTTGGGGGTGGGGAGTTGGGGAGAGATAGCATGGGGAGAAATGCCAGATATAGGTGATGGGGAGGAAGGCAGCAAATCACCCTGCCATGTGTGTACTTATGCAACAATCTTCCATGTTATTCACGTGTACCTCAAAACCTAAAATGCAATTAAAAATAAATAAATAAATAAAGAGCCTTGAAGTGTGAAACACTGCAGAAAGAATGGAAACACAAGTTGCAAACTGGTAGAAAATGTTTGCGAACCACAAATCTGACAAACATTCATATCTGGAATACACACGCACACACACATACACACACACACACACACACAAATATGTATATTTAAAACTCAACAGTACACGCATAAAAATAAAGCCTATGATAATAACTGAGATGGGCATGGGTATGGAGCAGCAGAAACTCTAAGACTCCCCCAAAATATTTGGTATGTGCATTCCTCAAGACAATTTAGCAATATATTAAGAAATCTTAGAAATGCATGTTTTCTCCTTTTCTTTAATTTTTTTTTTCTGAGAATGTATCTTAATAATCTGCCAAGGATAAAACAAAATATGTAAATGGGATATTCATCATACTTTTGCATTTGAAATGGCAATATCAAAATAAATTAACTGCCTCATGGAAATAATTGGCTAAAATAATTTATTCTTCTACAAACTTATAATGTTATATTGTAGAACAATTAAAAATTAAACATCATACTGAATAAATCGTATGAAGTATTTATTGACTTATGTAATGATGATGTATTCACCAGATCAAAAACATAAAAATTCAGAAAGACATATACAGAAAGATTCCATCTTGGTGACATAAAATACATACACATCTGGCCATACATGTGTAGAAGTGCATATTTGTGTAGATTGAATGAGTGAAGGGAAAGAAGTAATGATTAGTAATGGCCATTCTTAGCAACACAATTTTGGAGTTTTAATGTTTTGTTCAAGCTGTTCTGTACAATATTTTCAAGAATAAAGTCATGTTGTTTTTAGAATCAGGAAAAAGTGGCAAAGCATTCCATAACTTTTACAAACTTCATATTTATTATACAAAGTTTATAAAGTTTATGTATTATATAATTAAAATATGTTATATTGTAAGTTATATTTATTAAAGTTCAGAAATCCCCAAAAATGTAGTAGAAGAGGGGGATTATGACTTCCAGTTCCAAGCAATAACCATGGATGTGACTTCATGGAATATTCCTTCAGTTCTGTTGCTGCGCACAGGTAAACACACAGGATGGGGCTTTATCCACAGCCATGTGCCTGCTCTTCCCTCCTCACTAAGCCCTGAGCATTCCCCAGCATTGTACCGCGTAGAGGGCCTGGCATTGCATTTACCACCAAGCCAAGGAGCTTAACCCACAACCAGTGACCTTCATCAGTGTGAGGGCCCCAAAGCTCCCTTTCCCTTATGACTGTAAAACCTGATAACTCTCAAACTTCATCTGTCCCCAGGTCTTCATATAGAGGTGTCAACACTTCAGCCCTTCCCGGAAAGTCTCTCCTGCACACAGGGCATCTGTTCTGTGCATGTGCACATTTTGCCGCTGGTGAAGGCCCAAGAGCATTTCACCCAGGATTTATCTTCAAAGGGTTAGTGGGACTCATGGGAGAGGACCAGGCCTGCTCCGTTAGGGAACAGGGCAAGGTCAGGTCTGACAGATGTAAAATTTGCCCCGTGTCTGAACCGTGGCCTCAGGATTGGGTAAGATTTTCAGCTTTTGTTGGTTCTGTAAGTTGGATTTCAGGGATGTCCCTTCTTTCATTTCTTTACAACTATTCTGCTTTGAATCAGCAGTGAAAGCAGAAGTTCCCCTTCCAAATCTGCGTAGACACCCAGCCTTCAGACTACGCAGAGCCAGCTCTTCCACAGACCTGCTCCGTAGAGGGCACCCCCCACCCCAAGAACAGTTGCTCATGTTCTAGAAAACTTCCAGAAGGAAAAGATGGTTCTTCAGCAGTATAGCTAAAATCCTAGAACCAGAAAGGCAAGCAGGTCACCAGTGGATGCCTGCTTTGTTTTTTTGTAAACAGGAATTACATCAGGAATGCTTCTATGTTATTAATAACAGACTTAAAAAAATTAGCTTCCCTTTAAAATTTCCTGCAAAAACCTTTACCCACCCAAATTACCCAAGAAAATAACAAAAGGACAGAAACCAATGCAGGAAAAGATGAGATTTAAAAAACAACGAAACACTGAACTGGCCGATGGGAAACCTGAATTCTTTCTCCATGTGGCTAATATCTCCCTACAGCTGTGGGTCACATCTCCCACCTCAGTTTCTCATTCTGTCACATAATTTCCAAGTCCAGGTTACAGCAAGAGCAGTTACTGTTAAAATGCCCTTCTTGTGTCTAACTACAAATGTTTGTCAGTTCTTCAAGATCCTTCAGTGAGGATTCACCTGAAGAATATCTGGCTTTGAGAATGATTATTCCTCGCAGGAAAGGCACAAAACCTGGCGTATCACATGTTTGGTTTTAAAAGTGGGAGACTGGTTTGGTTGCCATTAGAAGCTGAGGGGATCTGCTCTCCTATCTCTGGCCCTGAAAGCCGCCATCAGCAAGCAGGGAGGGAGGCTGACTCCACCTTTCTCTTTTTCCTCTGCCACACACCCTTATCTACGCTGACAAGTTAACATACCGCCCAGCCCTGCAGCAAACCCCATCTTAGCACAGCAAACTTCTTAGCAGAATGCACGCTGACTTCTGAAAGTTTCCTACTGCCTGAACCTCGCCCTCAGGTTCACAGCCACCCCTCCAAGGACTTCCTACTAATTCCAGGTTTGTATTGAGGTTGTGGGCAGATGCAAGCAGCTTGCGCAATCCCTGCAGTCCTGACGAATAGGACCTCCATCCACATAGCCAGGTGTATGCAAATGCTTCCTTATTACTCCTTAATTCAAGGTAAGTTCTGCTCTGAGTCCGGATTCCTTTTGGCCTTTGGCCAGGGCTGAGCTGCAGCCTATCTGGGTGGCCATTCCCAAGAGACCCGGGCACTGACTGGGTGCTGGGAGATGCAGCCCCTCTGCATGTGTTGTCACTACGCCGGATCTGCTGAGGTGGCCAGTGTCCACTGGAAATTACATTGGGATGTCCCTGACTCCAGCCTGTGTGGTCACCAAGCTACGCAACCCTCCTTTACCTTCCTTATGTGCGTCTCGCTGGAGGCACGGAATCCACCCTGATGCTTGCAAGCCACCCTGGGCCACAGAAGTCTTTGTAAGAATCTCTTTTTTTGTGTGAGGGTCTTTTTTCCATTCTAGGATATTTATTGGCATATTGATAGTCACAAATAGTAGTTCTTAATCTTATGTGAGTCACAGATCTCTATGAGAATCTGAAGACGTTTCTTCTTCCCTTTTTTCCTTCATTTCTTCCTTCTTTTTTTAAAATTATACTTTAAGTTCTGGGGTACATGTGCAGATCTTGCAGCATTGTTATGTAGGTATATACGTGCCATAGTGGTTTGCTACATCCATCACCCCGTCATCTACATTAGGTATTTCTCCTAATGTTATCCCCCATCAATCCCCCCACCCCCTGCTAGCCTTCCTCTAGCCCTCCCCACCCCCAACAGGCCCCTGTGTGTGATGTTCCCACCCTGTGTCCATGTGTTCTCATTGCTTAACACCCATTTATGATTGAGAACAGGAGTTGTTTGTTTTTCTGTTCTTGTGTCAGTTTGCTGAGAACGATGGTTTCCAGTTTCATCCATGTCCCTGCAAAGGACATGAATTCATGTTTTTTATGGCTGCATACTATTCCATTGTGTATATGTGCCACATTTTCTTTATCCAGGCTATCATTGATGGGCATTTGGGTTGGTTCCAAGTCTTTGCTATTGTAGATAGTGCCACAATGAATATACGTGTGCATATGTCTTTATAATAGAACGATTTATAATCCTTTGGGCAATGAGATTGCTGAGTCAAATGGCATTTCCATTTCTAGATCCTTGAGGAATCGCCACACTGTCTACCACAATGGTTGAAGTAATTTACACTCCCACCAACAGTGTAAAAGCATTCCTATTAATGTCTCTGCAGACACCAGATATCCGGGGACAGTCCCTGGCTTGAATATTTTAGAAAATCCTCTGCCATCACCACAGGTGGCCAGGTGAGTCTAGTGGCAGGCGGGTTCAAGCGGCACCACCTTAGACTTCCGATGTAGCCAGGCCTCTGTGACGTTCCACAGGACTCCACCGAGGACACAGTTTCCTTCCAATTTACAAAGTCCTTGGGTTCAGCTGCGACCCGTTTCCCCTTCTCATCGCCGGAGAACCAAGCTACCCTCTACCACATCCCCACCTCCAAGCACATATTTTCACACCTGAGATGTGGCCAAGTGATTCGGTCTAGATTTATAATCCTATAGAAACTCAGTTCCTTCATGTATAAAACAGGAACAAGAATAAGTGTCTACACAGGGGTTAAATAAAGAGGCTATGCAAGGCTCCACTCATAACTGACAGCTGACAAATGCTAAATAATTATCAAGCAGCCAGCTGTGTGCTGTTGTGTTCTAGGCATTGGAATGATGGAAGAAAGAAAGCAAAGTCTTTGTTCTTACAAAGCTTGCATTTCACTTGTAGAAGGCAGACAAATAAATAAATAGAAGCTGTAGGTGATCATGAGTACTAGGAAGAGAAACTAATGGTTTCTTGTGATGGAAGTAGGGACACACTTCCACGTGGGCTGTCAAAGGAAGTGTGATCCCTCTCATGAACGCACCCATAAAGCGGCGTGATCCCTCTTACGAATGCGCTTGGACGATCTTCTGATCAGAAACTCCAAAGCCTTCCCATTATTCTCGGGATTTAATCCAAAGTCCTTGTGTCCTTCGATGGTAAACATAGTCCTTCTTTTCCGACTTGCTTTAAATGCCTCTTCCAGCCAGAAGCCTGTTCTGCGTTATGCAAATAGATCTGGTGACTGTCTCTAAGTCCACTGAGGATTTATGTGTACCTCACCTGCCTCACTTTAACTGTGTGCCTTTGTAATACTATAAAAACATACATGTATTTTTTCCCCTTTCTATGTTACTATGTAACTAAGTCCCTTCTCTCTGCTGCATGCAGGAACATTACATTTTTGCCATTATTTTATTCGGTTTTGTTTAATTTGGCATCCCAGAAACTGCATTAACACATGATTTTTTCCAATAAGAGATGCTCTGTGAAAGCACGTTGGATATAAAAGGTAAATGAACAAAAGCAAGATCGAAGTCATAATTCACAGATGATTTTGTCATAACTTAGAATCTCGGCTCTCCAGTTAGATTTTTTTGGTACCATTTTTCAGCTCTTGCCATAGCACCTCGTCTCTTTGGAAACTGATGGCACACAGATGAGCTGAATCAAGTGGCTTAGATTGTGGCTTCTCTAACCGAAAGAAACAAGAGAACTACTGGGATTTGTTGCACTTGAATCATTAGGATTCCTGCTAAGGTAATGGGGGAAGAGTGAGAAGCAGAGATGTGTTTTGATATTTTTTTAAGCTCAGTGCAGCATATTTAAACTAATTGGAGCTGTGTCTTGTAGACAGAGGTCCAAATCAGCTGGGAGCACAGGAGGCAAACAAAAGATTGCAGGAGCTGCAGGTGACTTCAGCCCGAGCTGCCGAGCTCTGGGCATGGATAGACTCCCTGTGTTCAGTTCTTTGTCCCTTGCTCCTTATTCCTGCATTTCAGTGAACTCTGATCCTGCTTCTGGCTCTCCTCAGAGTCCTGATTTCCCACAGCTGCCTTCACCTGAGTCTCGTTTGCAAGCCTGACCTGCTCCTGATCTCCACCCCAGCCCAGCGCTGTGCTCTTGCTTGGCCAAGATGCTCCTCTCCTATTGATCCACTGGGCTCCCTAGTGCCGTGAAACTGGCTGCAGACTCAACGTTACCTGAAAAGACCCGAGACCATTCTGCATTGAAATCCCAGTTCTCTTTCTTTCCAAACTGTGAGCTTGGTGGAATTCTTTAAAATTTTATCCTAACCTCAGTTTAACTCATCTGTACAAAGGAGATAGTGGATCCTGTCATAGAGTTTTGTGTGAAACAAATGAAACACATACATAAGGTTTCTAGCATAGACTAAGTGCTCAGTGCAAGTTCACTGGACTTCTGGCTCTTAGCTGTGAACATTCCAACTAACACATCTGCAGCTAGAAGCTGCTGGCAATTCTGTGTTGGTTCAAATACTCTCAGTAGCCTTCTTTACAGACAATAAGACATGTAGATGTTTGACGCATTATCGACTGTGTATTTATCTTATCATTTAATTTATTTAATGAAGTTTTTTCCCCTGAAGTTATATATATTCTCCTTATAGAAAATCTGTGTACCTACCCACCCAAAATAAAGCTCCTTTGATTTAATGGTAGCATAGTTGGCTATGTGGCTGCTCTCTGGCCTACATTCTCTTATGGTTACAAAAATTCAACTTCAACAGGAACTCAAGAGCCTTTACTCCTGGCTGATGTCAGAGAGGATGCCCTGTCATGGTTTAGAACTGGAGCCAAAGATAAAACTGAACCACAGACCAAAACATTTTCATGTGAAGAACAAAGATGTTAAAAGGATTCAGTTCATGTGAAGTGAATGGTCTTCTGGGGGTCTTCACTTCTTATGTGTTCCTTTCTTCTTGGAGTTCTTTCTTCCTCCCTTAATTTCTCCTTCTACCCTTTCTCTCCCTCCTACCTTTATCTTCCTTCTTTCCTTCCTCTCTCCCTCCCCCCTTCCCTCTCTTCATTTCTCCTTCCTCCCCTCTCTCCATTTCTCCCTTCCTTCCTTCTTTCTTGTATTCTTTAGTGCTTCCTTCCTTCCTTTCCTTTTTCTTTCTCTTCCTTCCTCTTTTTCTTTCTTCCTCCCTCCCCCCTCTTTCCATTTTTCTTTCTTTCTTTCTTTCTTTTTCTTCTTTCTCTTCCTTTCTTTTTCTTTTTTTCTTCCTTCCTCCCTATCTCCTTCTTTCCTTTCTCTTGTTTTCTTTCCTTTCTTCCTTCCATCTCTCTTTCTTTCTTTCTTTCCTTCTTTCTTTCTCCTTTCTTCCTTTCCTCTCTCTTTCTCTCTCTTTCAAGTATTCTCTATGTTTGTTTTTTCAGACATAATTTCTATCGAAGAAGCTTAGGGTCCATTGTACCTGGAGGTCTTCTACCCCAGGAAATCTGGCAACTAGAATGAGGTCCACAGGAAATAGAGCAACATTACACCAAACACAGAAAATAGAGCAACATTACACCCTTAAGGAATTCCAAAGACAGTTTCACAGTCGAGACACAGTCCAGCCTCAGTTCCCAGGACCATCCCTCTCCAATGTCTATTTCATTATTCACACAACAAACAAATTACTACTTTATACCATTGGATTTTCTCTTTCATTCAATTCTGTTTAGTGCTTTATATTGTTGTAGGTTTGTGCTTAACGTCCTGTAGGATACCAACATTTAAAGGCCTGTTGCATGCTTATTTTATTCCAGGCAATGAGATAAATACTGTATTATTTTTAAACTAATATATCTTTTATAAAGTCTTCAGGTAAAATTATTATGCACATTTTTCTGCTAAAGAAAGAGTTTCAGGAAGGTTAAGTAAGTTATCCAGGATTTAGTCAGTAGAAACTCTGGAATTCAAACTTAATCTTCTTGATTACAACAATTGCACCTGTTTCATCACTTCTTGTATTCTTATTAGGTCAATATTATATTCAGAACCTTTTAAGACAGTGTAATTTCAACTTTAGGGTTTAGTTAAATTATTTTCCTTTCATAGATAAAATAACAGAAATTTTTCAAACTGGAGCACTGAAAAAATGGTAAATCCTTTGTTCCAAGGCAATGTTTTATAATAATCGTGACCTATTAAAAATGCTGCTGAAAACAGAAGTCAAACAGGCATGCATTCAAATTCTGTCCATGCTATTTACTGTCTTTAAGGCTTCACGCACATTATTTAATCTTTCAAACACTCACATTTCTCGTTTGCATATTGGAGTAATAGTAGATACTGTCTTGCCTGAACTTCACTAGAAAGCAGAACTGAGATAAGGCTTGCTTCCAGCTGGTAAATTTTGGGTGATGATTTCAGGGAAAAGGAATGGGGCAGTGTGAGAGGGAAAGCAACCGTTTCCCCACGCTTCCCTCCCTCATTGGTGCCCATTGCTCTGTGTCATTAACTCCTGTACACTTCCAGGCTGCTCATTCATGGATATAGACATCTCCTGAGAAATCTCAGAGAGCAAGAGATAGCAGCGGAGGCAAAGTGCTGCCATGCCACACCTCTGCAGAGCTGGTTATTGCAGCAGTGGCTAGACAAAAAGTCGAGCCAAAAGATTTGGGTGGGTCACCAAAGATATCCCATGTTTTCCACTTCTTCTCTTCTTCCCTGCAACATTCAATCTGACAGAGAGTGTTCAAAATGGTTCCATGTGGGTCTGCAATAGGCACAGCATAAGAGGGTTAACCAAGCCATGGTCCCTGCTCTTGTGAATGCAGTTGGCATATTTTACATCTGAGAAGCATGAATCACTTGCTCCACTGCATAAATGGGGTTTAATAAAATCAACCCCCACCAAATAGTTTTCTGGTCTTTATGAGCTGTCACTTGAGAATCCAGAAGAAATATTGGGCTTTCAACAACAGCAATAGCTTGATTTGTCTTGTTGAGTGGGAATCTGTGCTATTTGGCTTACACAAAATCTTAATCTTAGCTACCATAACCACTCCATTCATAGACGCACTGAAGAAGCACTGGACTGGCCAAGAATTATAAAGGGGAAGTCGTAAATACTGGTTGTTAAGTGACTAGTCTGTGGACACTCTTATGGACATTAATAATGTAAAACACAATAATTCTGCATGCTTTGTACCCATTTATGTAGATACATCTCTGTGCCCCCTCTTTCAAATGCATCATCTTCCTGTTCTTTGATCTACCACACAAGCCATTTTCTAAGAAGATACTACTGTCAAGAATAAGATTTTCTCTTGAAAACATGACACAATAAATATGAATTCATTGCTTACTTAAGTGAAGAAGAACTATGGTGAACAGAAAAGTCTTTCTAATCTAAAGCAAACTGCAGAATCTTAGGAAATAGTTTTGTCTTGAGTTGAGTTGGTTAGTGAAGCAGGAGTTAGACATCAGTTTGAGAAAAATTATTTTTGTTTAAAGAAGTGGGAGTGGATTGTCTACCGCTTTAGTGGTACATTTTGTGTTGGGTGTAAAGGCCAGTATAGGGATGCTGTCACTGGGCTGCATCACCTATCCCATTGACTGACTTTCAAACTATGAGGCTGCCGCTGATTGGTTGGCTTTCAGAGATTTCTTCACTAGGGCACCCTGCCACAGAAGGGATTGTGTACGCTTAAGAACAATCCTGACATTTGCTTGTTATGAAGACTATAGAACTGTTACTGGTTAATAAGGCCCGTTTAAAATGAGTTCTGCTAGCTCTTGGTTACCATGAGTGTAGAACAAGTCTAGGAAATGGGTGGTGAGTCTTTGTTTCATTATGCTTTGTTTTATTTAATTCTCCATCATGCTCCCTTTTGCTCATCCTCAGTGAAACTGCAGGAGGGATCATCAGCTTCTGGGAAATGTTCAAATCCTCACCACTATTGTTGTATCTCTCTCAGGATGAGGTTTTCATTTTGTTTTTTCTGCAAGGCTATAATTTTCAATTCAAGAGTCAGTCAGCAAAATTTCATCCTATAATCTGTAGAGTCAACTTTTGAATTATCTGATGGGATAGTGGATAAATAGAAAAATCCAAAACTCTGGACAACACATATTGAACAAGATTTTTCCTAGAACCTAAAATCTTGATCTAAAATTTTGAAAGAAAAAAAGTCTAAGAATAGTCAACACTATCTGGATGAAAGCCTAAATGGGGCCAGGTGCCATGGCCCAAGCCTGTAATCCCAATGTTTTGGGAGGCGAAGGCAGGCAGATCACTTGAGTTCAGGAGTTCAAGACCAGCCTGGCCAATATGGTGAAACTCTGCCTCTACTAAAATGCAAAAATCAGCTGGGCATGGTGGTGGGCACCTGTAATTCCAGCTATTCAGGAGGCTGAGGCAGGGGAATCATTTGAATTTTGGAGGCAGAAGTTGCAGCGAGCCAATATTGAACCACTGCACTCTAGCTTGGACAACAGAGTGACATGATGACAAAAAACAAAACAAAACAAAAAAAAACCTAAATGAGAAAAACTGTCTTACCAGAGAACAACTTACCAAAAAATTATAATAATAAAAACACTATAGAGAAGAAAAGTAATATAAAAAAATAAAAAGAATTAGATCCAGGAATATAAGGATATTTTCTGCAAGTCAATACTAATATTGTAGATATTAGAGGATGTATAGATTATTCAATAAATGGTGCTGAGAAAATTGGTAATCAGTACAAAAATTAAATAGGCTGTCACTCTCATAAGATATACAGAAGTGAATTCCACATGGCTTAAAAGCTTACATTTGGCCGGGGACTAAAAATATAGAATAAAACAGAAAAATATCTTCATATTCTTGAAGAGAGGACTATATATAAACCACGCATAAAATAACAACTGTAAATAAAAATGTTTTAAATTGATTATATTTAAATTCAAAAGAATTATTTTAGCAACTTAAAGTTTAGAAAATACACCTTCAACTTCAGAGAAAGCATCTATGACACATATAAATTTCGAGTGACTAGTGTCAAAAATGTACAGAGACATTTTACCAATCAGTTAACAAATATAACAAATACCAATCAGTTAACAAATATAAATAGCTCAATATCAAAATGAACAAAATTCAGGTAATAGATATGCTATAAGAAAGGAAGATTAAGTAGCCAATAAATACATAAATAGTTTAACAACTTTTGTAAGCATGAATAGACACATTGAAATTAAAAGCATAGTGAGATTAATTCAGACAAGAAATACAGAGATTAAAATCACTGGTTGACCTATTGATTCCAAAGTAATACCACATCAATTATTTTTCACTGCAAAGAAAAATTCATAACTCTACAGGCATGTCTCATTTTATTGTTCTTTGTTTACTTGTGCTTTGCAGATACTGGGTTTTTTACAAATTAAAAGTCTGTGACAATCCTGCACCAAACAAACCTACTGGTGCCATTTTTCTAACAGCATCTGCTCACTTCCTGTCTCTGGGTCACATTTTAGTAATTCTCACAGTATTTCAAACTTTTTCATTAGCATTCTATCTGGTATGGTAATCTGTGATCAGTGATCTTTGATGTTGATCTTGTAGTTGCCTAGGGCATCATGCACTGCACCTGCAAAAGAGAGAACTTACTTGATAAATGTCTGTGTTCTGACTCCCCCAGTGACCAGCCATTCCCACTCTCTCCTTCTCAGGCCCTTTCTATTCACTGAGAGACAACAATATTGAAACTGAACCAATTAATAACCCTTTAGTGTCCTCTGAGTGTTCAAGTGAAAGAGTCTCAAGTCTCTCATTTTAAATCAAAAGCTGAAAATAATTAAACTTAGGAAGGCATGTCAAAAGACTAGATAGTCCCAAAGCTCAGCTTCTTGCACCAGTTAGCCAAGTTGTAAATGCAAAAGAAAAGTTCATGAAGGAAATTAAAGATGTTACTCCAGTGAACATATGATTGATAAGAAAAAAAAATCCTTATTGCTAATATGGAGAAAGTTTTAGGGGTCTGAACAGGTGATCAAACCATCCACATTTCCTTAAGCCAAAGCCTAACCCTAGCACTATTTAATTCAATGAGAGTTGAGAGAAGTGAGGAAGCTTCATTAAAAAAGTTTGACACTAGCAGAAGTTGGTTCATGAGGTATAAGGAAAGAAGCCATCTCCATAACAAAAAAGTAACAAGATGAAGCAACAAATGCTGCTGGATGAATAGAAGCTGCAGTGAGTTACTGGGAAGATCTAGCTAAGATCATTGAAAAAGGTGGCTACACTAAATGATAGATTTTCAACGTAGATAAGACAGCCTTCTGTTAGAAGAAGATGCCATCTAGGACTTTCATAGCTGGAGAGAAGTCAACGTCTGGCTTCCAAGCTTCAAAAGCCAGGCTGACTCACTTTTAAGGGGATAATGCAGTTAGTGATTTTACCTTAAAGCCAGCACTCACTTACCATTCTGAAAATCCTATAACCCTTAAAAATTATGGTAAATCTGCTTTGCTTGAGCCCTATAAATGGAACAACAAAGCCTGGATGACGGTGCATCTATTTACAGCATAATTTGCTGAATATTTTAAGTCCCCTGTTGAGACCTACTGCTGAGACAAAATAAAAAATTCTTTCAAAATATTAACACTCTCTGACAATGCTCCTGGTCACCCAAGATCTCTGACAAAGATGTAAAAGGAGATTACTGTTGTTTCCATGCCCGCTAAAACAACATACATTGTGTAGCCAGTGGATGAATGGATCATTTCAACGTTCAAGTTTTATTATTTAAATACATTTTGTATGGCCGTAGTGGCCACAGATAGTGATTCTTCTGATAAATCTGGGAAAATAAATGGAAAACTTTCTGGAAAGAATTTTCAGTTCTAGATACCAATAAAAATGCTTGTGATTTATGGGAGGAGGTTCCAATATCAACATTAACAGGAGTTTGAAAGGAGTTGACTCCAACTCTTATGAATAACTTTGAGGCATTCAAGACTTTAGTGGAGGAAATAACCACAGATGTTGTGGGAATAGGAAAAAAAAATTACAAGTGGAGTCTGAAGATGTGACTATATTGCTGCAATCTCATTATAAAACTTGAATAGATGAGGATAAGGAGTTGTGTCTTATGGATCAACACAAAAAGTGTTTTTTTTGAGATGGGATCTATTCCTGGTGAAGATGCTATGAACATTTGTTGAAATGTATTTAGAATATTACATACACCTATTTGAAAAATTAGTGGCAGGCTTTGAAAGGATTGACTCCAATTTTGGAAGTATGTTAAAAAGATCTAGAAGTACAGGTACTGAAATATTAAAAGTGTCACTTTCCAGGTGTTGTGAACATGATATTCTTAATATATTAATGCTTTTCTCTATTTTCTAATTTTTAAGACACATATAATAACATAATTTATTTGAAAGAAACACCACAAGATGACATTTTATATCTATCGTATTGGCAAAAATTTTAAGTTTGATGAAATAAAGTATTATCAAATATGTGGAAAAATATTCACTCCTAAATTTAGACTCTGAAGAGGCCCATGTTCATGTGCATCTGAATATAAATTTTTACATTATCTAAAAAAAAAATAGGAACCATCAAATTGTTATTAGAACTAACTGGAATAACGAATTATGTTATATTTGTACAATTTCAACCTAAAATAGTAAAATAAATGAATCAATTACAGCTATACACATAAACAGATGATTTTCAAAACATTAATTTTGAGAGAAAAATTCAGGCCAATGCATATCACCGACAGTCAGATTTTCCATAGGTCTAAAATAGCTACTGATGCATTTATATGTTTTCAGACATGCAGTATGGAAATACTGAAGAGTTCATAAACATACAGGTCACTAGTTACTTCTGGGAAGAAAATAAGACACAATCAGGAAATGCATAATGGGGGCTTCAGAGGGAAAGATGAATAAATTTGAGTTTCAGGCACAATTGATTATATTTTTAATTTTGAAGCTGTTAATATATGTAAATACAATCTTGTGTTGCTTAATGACAGGGATGCTCTCTGAGAAATGTGTCCTTGTGCCAATATCATATAGCACCCTTTTACAAGCCTAGATGATAGAGCCTACTTACACACCTAGGCTATATGAAATAGCCTATTCCTCCCAGATTACAAATCTGTACAGCTGGTCCTTACAGTGAGTTCAATGGTAAGTATTTGTGTATCTAGATATATTTAAATATAGAAAAGGTATAATAAAAATACTGTATTTTAATCTTAGGGGACTACCACTATATAGCCGGTCTGTTATTGACCAAGATATCATTATGTTGTGCATAAAAATAGCATATTTATATGTGTATATATTTATATATTCATAGTTAACCCTTGAACAACATGGATTTGAACTGCATTGGTCCCCTTATACGTGGATTTGGTTTCACCTCTGCCACCCCTGGGACAGCAAAACCACCTCCTCTTCCTCCTCCTCTTCAGGAAGACACAGGACAAAGACCTTCATGATGATCCACTTTCACCTGATGCATAGTAAATGTATTTTCTCTTTCTTGTGATTTTCTTGATAACATTTTCTCTAGCTTGCTTTAAGGATATGGTGTATAATACATATACAAAATCTGAGTTGATCTACTATTTATGTTATTGGTAAGATTGCAGGTCAATAGCAAGCTATTAGTAGTTAAGATTTTGGTGAGTCAAAAGCGACGCAAAAATTTTTCTACTGTCCCAGGACAATGGAGGCAGTCGGTGCCCCAACCTATGTGTTGTTTAAGGGTCAACTGTATATTTACTTTTTTATGTATGGTAGTCATAGTAAAATTAAAATTATTAATGGATACACGAATAACTTCTGTTTACAGGTCAGTTCTGACTTTATCCACAAGGCCAATATTTATTTTTAGTAGAGACAAAGCAAAGCTGGCACCTGCAGCCTTTTGTATTTTCAACTTTGCACATGGGCTTTAAGTGTGCAAGTATTTCTTGACAATCTTCCCAAAGAGAGTAGAATTTATCCAGCAGCCAAAGAGTTGAGTTCTGTGCAGAAACTACACATCCAATGAAAACATCTTTCTGTATTATTATCCTTTCTTACTGATATTTGTGTATTTGATCAGATGCACCTGCACTTTAAGTTCAAGCAACACTCTGCTTGCTAGAACTTAAATTTCCACTTAAATTGAACTTAAATCCCCTTGTTTGAACTTCAGTTTCCACATATATTCAGAATGCCAAACAAGCACATCAACACATTGAATATGCATGGTGTACATCTATGATGCCTTTACTGTTTAGGTCCGGCTAGGCTTTGGTACTCCCGAGATGTGGAAGACATTGACCCTGAAAGAAGCTGAGGTTGTTTGATATGTCAGGCTCTGAAGGTTATGAAGGGCTTATAATAAACAGTTATGAACAAAGCCCTGGTACTCTGTGGCAAGGAGAGTGGCATGCTTTACTCCACATGGTGGGCTCAGTGGGGACACTGGAGCTGGAACTTGGAGCCCCCGCAGAAAAGGTGAGAGAGTTTGAGACAAAGGAAATACCATTAGTAAAAACAGAGGGGTCACCAGATTTGATGCGATAACAAAAGCAGTGACACACTTCTCCTCTTTCAGTTTTCTCCAGGAGGGAAAGGTGACATATCCTGAAAGAGAGATGCTCTCTGACTTCCGGTTTCCTCCTGATGCTCAGGTGAGCTGGCTGTGTGCTGCATACAGCAGAGAGTGGAGAGAGAAACATTCCCACCAAATCTGAGAGTATGTGGCAGATTTGTTTTCTCACTGAATGGCACTTTAAAAAGTCATTTAACTTTCTTTTTGAAAAATTTAAGCAATCTTTTTCAAAGTCATTAAAGAGAAATCTGCTAAAGTGAGCTTTCTTTTCCTTTTAGAATTAACCTGGCCCAAATCGAATCATCTTTGGAGACCTTGATCTTGTTTATGATATTGTTAGTGGACAGCCTAGAACAACGGCATGTTTGTGTGTGAACCAGGACTTTCAGGCCCCCTTTCCAATATTTACAAGGGCCAGGGCCATTTTCCTCACTGCGGGAGCTGCACGCTCTGCATGATGTCTAGAATTACGGCATGGCTTTCCCCCCACTTACTCATTCCTGAAGCATTAGTATTAATTTTTATTGATTTTCAAAAATACATAGTAAGGCAAAATTCAATTTCAAAAAGCTTCCACTGTGGGAAAGCTTTTACTAGGTTATAACCTCCTTAATTTATGTTCAGTTCTAATTCTTTCTTACTGAACATAGCCATACACTTGTGACCCAAGATTTTAGTCGGTCTTTACAGCATGCTTATAAGTTACTTCCCCTGTTGAAGGCAATACATGAGGAAGGCAGCCATTGTTAACCCTTCTGGCTACTGAGGGTTGAAAGTAACTTTCTCCTACAAATCTCAATGAAGTGAAGGGCTGGAGTGCAAACAGTTTTCCATTCTTATGCCATCTAGAGTCACTGATGTGGATATCAAATTTCAGAAGACAATCATTGAGCCTTCCGTTCTACTACAGAGTTACCAGACTGAACACCATTGCTCTAGTTAGGATGTAATCTATTGCTTCTTTATGAATTTAAATTAGGCATGCCTTTTGTTGCTTTTTGATCTAAAAGCCCTCCTTAGCACCCAAATTACAAATGTTCGTTAGATACCCGTTCAAGGCTAAGGGCTGAGGATACTAAAAGAAATAACAGTTCTTATCTTTAAGGAGTTCCCTGCCCTATTTAGACTGGTAAACCAATAATGCAACTTAATGTGTAAACGATGCAATGAAGTGCTGGAGAAACACAGAAGAGAGACAAGACAGTAGGGAAGACTGCCTGAAATATGAGGTTCAAGCTGAGTCTTAAAGTACAAAGTTCAGTCACTTAAAGAGGATGGCATAGAGCACCCCAGTCAAAGAGAACACCATGGTCAAAGAAACCATAGGATGTAGCTTACTTGGGAAAAGGGGAGTGTACGTGTGTGTGCATGCACACCCATGCATGAGTTGTGTGTGTGTGGGGGGGGAGGGGGAGAGAGAGAGAGAGAGAGAGAGAGAGAGAGGAAGAGAAGGGGGTACTGGCAAAGGCAGCTAGACAGGAGAGCAGAGGCTAGATTGTGTGCAGCCTATGTGCCAAAGTGAGGAGGCACTGGCGGATCGTGAACGTAAGAGGAGCTTGGTCCAACAGCACGGCCTTTATCCCACCTCATAGTGAGTGTAAACAAGCAAGGACCAAGTCTTGTTCTATATTTGCACAACATTACGTTATAATATAGACATAAAGACTATCTGAAGCCAGCAAATACATCAGGACCCTAGTCAATGAATTTGCTCATTTCTCTCTTCTTTGTGACTATTTGTCTGCATTACTCCTCATCGGTACAGAAGGAATAAAATTGATGCTGTAATATGAACATTTAGAAACACTTACTAAATTTTCTAGAAGGTATTAAGATATTTACTTGGGAGGTTTTTAAGTCTGTCAGATGAATAATGTAATTTATGTAGAAATTTCAAGCATATTCCAAGAAACTAGAAATGGTTTCAAGAAATTAAAATTTGAAATAAGGACATAATCTCTACTTCTATATCAATAGTTTGTTTTTTCAAGACCCATCCAAGAGAGAAGAAAACTCCAAGAAATAATGTGGATTTATAGATTAAGTTCCAAATGCAAAACTACAAATGCAAAAATAAAAATGTAATAAGTTGTCACTGTTTGTTTATTTGTTTTCCTTGTTTTCTGGGACAAAAACTTGTCAATTGCATCAATTTCAGAAACGTTTTTCCTGCTATCTATCAGGTTTTAAGGGCAATTTGCAGCATGCACACATACACTCACCAAAATTTTAGAGAGGAAGAAAAATTAAAAATTATTTCCTCCAATTCTGCAATTTGTGCTGATACAGAAATTGAGATTCACGCTTGAACCTGGGAGGTGAAGGTTGTGGTGAGCCGAGATCGTGCCATTGCACTCCAGCCTGGACAACAAGAGTGAAACTCGGTCTCAAAAAAAAGAAATCGAGTTCAGAGAGGAAAAGTAACTATTGCAAATTCACCAGTAAGTGAGGCACAATCCAGGTGGGCTGGAAGGAAGGCGTCCTCAGTCCTCTGCTGGTGTCCTGCCATCTTCATAGATTTTATGATTCCTCCTACCGCCTTCCTCCCTTTTCTCCATTTCTTTCTCTCTTTCCTCTGTCCCTCTCGCTCTCTCCTCTATTTTCTCCCTTATTTTCTTCCTTCTTTCCTTCTTTCTTTCCTTCCTTTCTTTCCCTTCCCTTCCCTCCCTCGTTTCCTCCCTCCCACCCTCTCTTCCTTCACTCCCTCCCTCTCTCCCTCCTTCCTTCCTTCCTTCTTTCCGTCCTTCCTTCTTCCCTCCCTCCCTCCCTTCCTTCTTCTTCTTTCCAAGAGTTAATTTATTATAAACTTTTCTTTACACAGAGTATGGTTCCTTTACGACAAGCCCTTCTTCCATCTTCACATATATTTGTATGAATTTATTAATCTGCCTTTATTTATGTTTGTAGAAATTCTTTAAAAGGGCAACCAAACATTTCCCAATGAGCTTTTTCTGATTATTTCAGTGAAGTTTCCAGCTGCTTTATGAGTGCGTTAAGATGGGAATTTGCCAAGGGTCATGCTTTAGTCATCATATCCTTAAGCAAAATAAACTTACTATGACTCCGCAGCATTCTCTATCATGGGATCTTTCAAAGGAAAACAGACCAAGCCATCTCCTTCTTCTGCTTTCTGGTCTAAATGGTCCATCTCAGCCACCAAACGTAAATGTCCACCAACCTCTGGCTCCTTTTAACCGACTTGAACCGGTCACCGCTCTGTGTCAAAGGCTACTCTTGGGAGCTCCCTAAGATTCTGATTTGAGTGAGTCTTTCATAAAAGACATGCATTTGCCCCTCATTTGGAGTTAGGCCATGGGATTAACCTCAAGTGCTTCCCTCAGGCAGATTCCCAATAAGGTTCACAGAAAATGTGAAGTTGGTCTTTGAACTTTAAGAATAGGCTCTGAAACCCAGAGGGCTGGCAGAGAGACAAGTTGTGTGGAGAGCTGATAGCTCCTGGGCCTTCTAAACAATTAGATAAAAATCCGGTTGGCCAACGTCCTTTTTCAGGAAGGGAATAATATATGCCTTTGCCAAAAGTCTCCTCTTGTGACCAGTGTGATTTTAATTACATTTTTTGGCATTGTCTAAAGCCCTGAACCAGAAAATCCACTTAATTAGAAACAAAAACAAACAAGCAGGACCTGGAGAAATGTGTCTAAACGCTGCAGCGAAAGCTAAGAACATGAAACGCAAAAACGTCTAAAGAACTTCAATATCGTCAAGAAAATACTGTCTGTCTCTTAAAGAATAAATGGAACTCTAGGAAAGTTATCAATAATTAAAAAAAAAAGAGCCCTCATTAGATTGAAGAGACAACAAAAAAATGTAAATAATAGAAAAGCCGAAGAAAATTAAAGCCATGTTGTTTAAACTGATTTTGTTCCTGTTTTCCTGATGTCCCTCAGGAAAACTGTTAATCTGTGTCAGTAGAGTGGTTAAATTTGTTTTGAACACATATGAATGCATTCATAGGATTCATTGTCTATTAAGAAACATGTCTTCACCTATTTGTAAATGTTACATGTAACTGCACACGTTCTGTTAAGGTTGTTATAATGCACAAGGTACACATTTGACAGCGATGTCATGCAGTCTGTATGCAGCACATGTCTTTATAGATGTACATGTGCTTTTCATGATATGGAGGGCTGTCCAGTGACAGCCCTGAACCTGATTTTCAAAAAGACCAATTCTTTTGATCAAATCTGCAGGAACATGATTAGTTAGCACTCTACTTTTTACCAGGTTTCTCTGCACCAATTCTGTTTTTTGAAGATACCTTTTAAGAATGTATATTATTATGATAAAGAGGACAAAGTGAGATTTAAGACATTTCAGGATCTAAGATCACATTAGCTCAAGTGAGATCCCCTAACGGAGAAAGTGCTGTGTAAATGTGAAACGTGCATTACCTCCTGTTGCCTATCAGAGGAGGTCCATTCTCCTCAACCGCGCACCCCAGGTCATGGTGACATGGCTCATGTCCAACACAGTCTCGGTCCCACAAACGCCTCGCCCTTTCGGAACACTCACTGAGGTTTGCTGGTGTCGTTTTGTGTCTCTGTGCCATCCACATATGATTTCTGCTGCTTGGAAAGTGTTTTCTCCATTTTTACATTCTGTGGGTTCCCCTGTGTCCTTCAGGACTTGAGGTAGGCACTTCCTTCTCTGGCACCCCAGCTCTGCAGTGTCTCCTCACGCCCTGTTTTCACAGTCCTTCCTACATGACCTTGAGAACCACGTTGTGCAGTTGGTGGTTTTCCTGGTTCAGTTACTCTAAGTAGTCACAGCTTTTTCAAGGCAACAGTTGTGTGTTTTACTTCTGTCTCTGGAACCAGAACTTTATCTGACATGTAATGAGTGTGCAATAAGAATTTGGAGATAGAATATTAGAAAAGAAAGGAAGAAGAAAAGAAAAGAGGAAAGGAAGAGGGAAGATGTGAGGGAGGACAAAGGAAAAGAAGCAGGAAGGAAAAAAGAAAGGAAATGAAGAGAGGGAGGAAGGTAGAAAGGAGAGATGAAAGAAAGAAGAAAGGTAAGAGTGAAGGAAGGAAGAGGAAGGGAAAGAAGAAAGAAAGTGGGGAGGAGGATGGAACGGAGGGAGAGAGAGGAAGAGAGAGAAGGGTGAAAGGAGGAAAGGGAAGGAAAGGAGAAGACAAGGGTGGGAAGGGAGGGAGATAAATGAAAGAAAAAAGGAAGGAAGGAGAGAAAAAAGGAGGCAGGAAAGAAACGGAAGGGGACAGTGATGAAAGATGAAGCATAGACAAAGGGGAGGACAGAGGGACAGGAAGGAGGGAGGAAGGGAGGGGAGAAAAACAAGGATGGATGGAAAGAAAGAGAAGGAGGAAGGAAGGAAGGAGAGGTAAAGAAGGAAGGAAGGAGAGGAAGGAGGGAGGGAAGGAAAGAAGGAAGGAAGGAGTGATGGTGGGAGGGAGTGATGGAGGGAGGCAGAAAGGCAGCAAGAGGCTCAGTTATTTTTGTGTTTTCCCATGAACGCTTTAGTAACAACAAATGTAGACACTAGCAGAGGAGTCAGGAGTTCCCTGTCAGATGAAGAGGCACAGACGGGCACTGGGAGAGGCTGTGAGCAGCCCGGCCTGTGAACACGTGCAGAGGTGAATGCTAAGGACAGAATGGCAGGTCTCGACCTGCTTTTCAGAAAGAGCCATCCTTTTGATGAAATCATCAGGAATATGACTATTTAGCACTTCCACTTTTTAACTGGTGTCTGTACACTCATCTCTTTTTGTTAAAGGACTCTTAAAAAATGTGTATTATTAAGAGGACAAAGCTAAGTTTAAGACATTTTCAAAGGCTAAAAATTACATTAGGACAAATGAGATCCCCTCATGAAGCAAGTAACCAGATCTGGAGGTGTGTGTTATCTCCATGGAGAAAATGTGAGTTTAAGTGAAACCAGAGGAGCAGGTCATTCTGCATCTGACCCCGGATGCCTCTGCACAAGCCTGACTCTCATTCCAAATCCATCCACAGCAGACAGAGTTCTGTACAGAAGGGCTTTGTGGCTGTCATGGGGTATTTATTTCAAGCTAGTTTTTCATCTGGAGTCAGAGGAAACATTTAAAACCCAAAGAGGTGAACTGGAAAAGGAAAGCAAACTCCAAAAGGAAGATATATCCAGAGATGGCTCATTTGTAAACATCTGACTACTCAAATACAGTAGACATCTCATTATTCTTCACCTTTCTCAGAAAAACAAGGTCTAAGAGAAGCACCTCTCGGGGTGGAGACAGCACAAATTTACATTAAAGAGCCAGACACCTCAGAAATCTATTGTTCTTTCTGAGCACCCAGGCTTTAAGAGAAAATGTGTCTTCAGTGATTAAGTGAATAGTTTTGTAAGTCCGTTTTCCTTATCTAACTGTTTTTAAGAGGGTGACCATGTTTATGTTTTTTAATTATAAAGTTTCTATATTTGTATGTAGACTTCTTGTCTTAATAATTTAGATCATTTTAAAAACATCTTCTGGGGAGCATTAGTTTCTAAGGTGCTATTAGTTGTTGCTTTAAAAAAAAATTTTTCTTGGCTGGGCGCGGTGGCTCATGCCTGTAATCTCAGCACTTTGGGAGGCCTAGGTGGGTGGATCATCTGAGGTCGGGAGTTCAAGATCAGCCTGGTCAACGTGATGAAACTGCATCTCTGCTAAAAATACAAAAAGTAGCTGGGTGTGGTGGCACACTCCTGTAGTCCCATCTACTGGGTAGGCTGAGACAGGAGAATTGCTTGAATCTGGGAGGCGAAGCTTGCAGTGGGCTGAGATCGCGCCACTGCTCTCTAGCCTGGGAGACAGAGTGAGACTGTCTTAGAAAAAAAAAAAGGTTCTTTATCTCAATACATTGAGAAAATATGGCCAAAAATTTTCAGTTAATTGAAGACTCCTTGAAAGGTTCTCAATCTTTCATTTGCTTCTCAATCTTGATAATAAAATTATTCCCAATAGGAGCAAATTTTGGAAAATACTGATTAATATCACAGAGTATTAAAATTGAATAAGGAATCTGGAGTAACCTAATAAAATCATTTTCTAACCTAGGTAGTCATTAGAATAGCGAAGGATCCTAAAAAATATATGTATGTTCTTAACTCTGCAGTTGCTGTTTAGGAGTTCTAGGATGGGACATAGACATCTGAGGTTTTAAAACAGTCTCTAGCAATTCAGAAAGATATGGCATTGTTTGGGAATCACCACTGAAGCTACCATCTTTCATTTTACAAACAAGGAAATTAAATTCTAACTGTAATGCTGAATCACAGGCCTCCAGTATCTAACACACTGCAATTCCACCACAGAAGTCTTTACAAAAGTGTTCCCCTGCCCCCATTTTCTTGTGACTCATGTCACATCCAAGTTTGAGTGCTGTCTGATGGATGAGGCAACCTGAAGAAGCCTAGCAGACCCAGCGACACACAGACAACCTCCCTGTTGTGAAAGTCACACAAACTAGGTGCTGGACTCAGCTCTGTCATTAATTCATAATTTGATTTAGACAATTTTCTTACCCTTCCCAGGCCTTCCTCCTGTTCCAGTGAGAAGTTCGAACAAAATGTTTTCTTAGGTCAGTAGCACCTGAGAATGATTCTGCTCATATTAAATACAAAAATGTTACAGGACATTATTGCATTATTTTACAAACTTCAGTTCAAATACGTATGTATTGCTGATCAATTCTGCCCATATTACATGCTTTGAGAGCAAAGTGGACTGGATGTGTCATTCCTGGAGCTAAAAAGGGAAAAGTCCTTCAGACGTCTGCCTACAGCCTGTGCTTGACCCAGGAGAGAGAGTGACTCATGCATACCATTTGCTGCAATTCACTGACCTGAGCAAGCACAAGGGATCAGAAGTCAGACTCATAACAGGAAGTGCTGCTAAAATTATAGCTCCCTCCCTGAACCTGGCCTTCCTGCTATCTGTTCTTTTTGATGGGACATAATTGAGCCAGCTCTGGTTACAGAGACAGAGGCTTGGGAAAGCCAATGGTCAGAATGAAGGTGACCTACAGAAGCATCCATCAAAGAACAGGGTTCCTTTGTGCATGCATGCTTTGGGCGGCGCAGCTGGGTTAAGTTCCCAGGTTTATGACTGCATATCATTTTCAGCTTCAATGCCTAGTGCTGACATGAGTTTCTCTGGATGCCTTTTCTATAAAAAGGTGAGTGCCTTATCATTCATCTTGTCCTTCTCCTTGAACTTTTCAAACTTTCTCTTCAAAAAAATTCTGAACCCCAGTCAGGTCTCTGTTGGGTCTTAGCATGTGGTGGCAGAGGGGGCATCTGGCAGTCAGGTTGCGCCCTAGATTGCAGGCCTTCTGTGAACTGCAAAGGCCTCAAAAATGACTTTGTGCTCGATTTTTAATTTTAGTGGATTTCTAGGAAACCAAGTTTAAATAGAATTTTAAAAATAAATGAATATATAATTCATTACAGAAGCACTCTATTTGAAAATTTCATGTTATATATATTTAATATATATATAAATATATTTTTATATACAAAGTTTACATACATAAATTTATGTATCTTCTCTTATTTTTTTTATTTTTATGTTTTTCAAGACAGAATCTTGTTCTGTCATCCAGGCTGGAGTCTAGTGGCACAATCTCAGCTCACTGCAACCTCCACCTCCCAGGTTCAAGCAATTCTCCTGCCTCAGCCTTTCAGGTAGCTGGGACTACAGGTGCTCACCACCATGCCAGGCTAATTTTTTTGTATTTTTAGTACAGACAGGGTTTTGCCATGTTGATTAGGTCGGTCTGGAATTCCTGACCTCATGATCCATCTGCCCTGTCTTCCCAAAGTGCTGCAATTATAGGTGTGAGCCACTGTACTTGGCCACAATATATATAATAAAGAAATGTGTGTATTTTAATCAAAATGAATAATCTGAGGAGGACACAGTAGTAGAAGTGTTTCGTAGATGGAGAAATTCCCCAGTAGCCTCACTTGTTGGCACTCTTCCTCCACAGCTGTAGATCAAAGCTGCATGCCAGGGACGCTGGAGCATGTGGAGAAACTGCCCACTGAGCTCTCTTCCTTGTCTGTGCCCAGGACACACGCCTCCTACTCCAACCCCTTGGGTGGTTTGATGCCGCTCCTCCTTCAAGTCCTGACTGAAACTTGTCTCTGCTCTTCTCAGGCAGAGTTAGGTCCATTTTCCCAGAGCAGTCTCACAATTGTTTTTATCGCAACTCTTCTCCAGTTTAGACTTTTTGGAGGAAAGGACCATGAGTTTTCATCTGGGCTTCCAGCTCCAAATACAGGCCTGGGCCCCTAACTTATTCAATAAATATTTACAGATAAACATGGATTCCATATGCCAAGCCGTGTTCTCATTTGTTTATTCAGAACACATTCATGGAATGTCTTTCCTTGATAGTATCCTAGGGCTCAAAGGCTGAAGATGAAAATGCACCTGCTCTCATGGAGTTTGCATTCCAGTCAAAGGAAAAATGGCAATATGTACCTATATGAATAAAAAAATAATTTAACATCACACTGAATGCTATAGAGAAAATATAATACATAATAGGTTTGAAAGTAAATTGAGAAGTAGATGGTGGCTAATGTAAAGGTTGACCTCTTTGAGAAGGTAATGATTGAATTGAGATCTAAAAAACAAGGAAGAACTAGTCCTGTACATATTTAGGAAAAGTGTATTCTGAGTGTAGTTTACTCAAAGTGAAACAAACAAATGAAAAACAGAGGTGGGAGGAAGATTATATGTTTTGAAACGGAAATGAAGAAGTCTGATATAGCTAAACTGTGGTCAATAAGAGCAAGAGATGTTGGCAGTGGCAAATTCATGAAAGGTTAGAAAGTTGTGATGAAGACTTAATTATAATGGCAAACCATTAGAAGGCTGAAAGCAGGAGAACCATATGACATTTTTGACTTTTAGATGACTGCTTTGGATATTGTATAGAGCATTGGTCCAAGAGCCATCTGATAAACAAAAACATGGAACTAATGACTCCGGAGCAGATATCTGAGGCCAGGGCTAATAAGAGTGACAAAGCTGGACCTGTAAATTTGGGAGACCTCAGAATACGCACTGTGCACTGGACAACTGGGAATAGATGAGATTACCTAGGGAGACAGTGGAGATGGCAAAGAGATGGAACAAAGGGAGATAAATACAGGACACTTTCATATTTGGAATTCTGGCAGACATGAGGAGTTAGTAAAGGAGACTGAGAAGAAAAGGACTGAAGCAGGAAGATTTTGTGCCAGGGACACCCAGAGACTCCAGTGTCTGAGAGAAAGTTATTGGCTAATGCTACCAGTACTACCGAATAGTTGGATAAGATAAGGAACACATAATTAATTAGTAAACTGGAGAATATGAAAGTCATTGGTAACTGATAAGAAAATTTCATTGTATTGGTGGCAACAAAGATCAAAATGAAGTAGATTAAGAAACACATACTATGTAAGAAAATAGAAATAGTAAGAATCATATTGTGAAAGGGAGAAAGGAAATGGAAGTACTGTCTGAGGGTGATGTGGGATCCAATGAGGTTTGAGATTTTGTAAGGATAGTATTAAGACATGCATGAGGCCAGGAAAGCTAGTGGACAAAGTCTAGCAAAGAGTGAGACACTTATATGAAGCAGAGATGAAAGCTTCTAGAAGTTCCTGAGTACATGGGAGAGGATGAGATTCAGCACACAAGAAAAAACGGGCTTTAGGTAAAGCCAGAATATCTCTGTCTTTGAATAGAAACTCCTAGTAAATGCACATGCATTTCACGACATTAGTGCACCTTTTTTCGGGTATGAGGTGAGGTCATTAGCTGAGAGTTGAGGCCAGGAGAGTGCCAGAAGTTGAAAGAGAGAGATGACATGAAATAGCCAACCCTGAGAATGAGATATTGGATTCATCTGGGAAACGTGGTAGAAGTGTCTGTCAATGCTTTTGGATGTACCCTGGAAGAGATATTAGACATCACAGCTGTGTAAATGTGTCTAGCAACATGTAAGCTACAGAGAAGCTGTGTGGGGTTGGCTGAGAGTTGAGAAGCTTAACATTTTCTCATTTGGAGGGAGAGTGGAGAGAAGGGCACAGGGGTGAAGTTGTTTTATGAGAGTCATAGAGCATGGGACAGTGGGGTCTAAATAAGAGTATGTGAGAATAACTAAATCAGAGCGGGGAGAATAGAGAACGTAAAAAGGGAAGGTTGAAGCCAGATGTGCTGGTGCCCCAGTAGTCAGCTACTCCAGAGGCAAGAAGATCATTTAAGCCCAGGAGTCTGAGGTCAGCCAGGACAACATAGTGAGGCCCTGTCTTCTCAAAAAAAAAAAAAATAAATAAAATAAAAATAAAATAAAATAAAATAAAATGGACAGTCATCATCTTGGAAATCTTTTGACAAAGTTCAGGCAATATCTTCAATTGAGCTGTAGGCTAAGGGCATTATCTAAAGTTGTGCTAATGTCTCCAATATGCTAATACTAAGAACGATGATATCAAAGCTCTTGCAGTATTTCATAACCTATAAAACACTCTCAAAAACATCACATTAATTTGACAAAGGATGTATAGGCATTAACTTCAATCTAGAAATGGACTCAGAAGCCTAGAGAGGCCACACAGCTATAGAACACCTAAGAACATGGCTACTTATTTTTCTCTTAGTGATCTTGCGATCTTAGTTTAAAACGTCTTAACTTAAAAGAATACTTCACAAAATATATATTTTCTGAGTGTAGAGTTAGATTGTAATAGCTGCACTCAAAGAAATCATTTCTCTGGATAGCTATGATTTTTTAAGAGTAATAATGATCAACTCATTAACTGTGGTTGCCTTAAAGCATTAGATAAGATTCATATACATACTCCTATTATTTAATGGATATTTATTTTAAAGAGCTAGTCGTTCACGTATTCAGATTACAATAACCCTTCTGCTTAATCTTCCTTAAATGGTTATTATATTATTTTCAAATGCATTCATGCAGCAGAGTAACACAAAGGCAATTCTATGGCTTCACAAAGCAAAGTTGGATGTTAGCAACCAGGTCTTTTATGTGTTGATTTAATATACTGTGATGCTAAAGTTTAAAATTCAAATCGAATTGGGTTTTCCTAAGCTATAAGGTAAGTGATTATAGCTTTGTCATGCCATAAAAAAATAAAAATATCATCATATATATCCATAAGAATTTGGCTCTGCTTACTCTTCAAATTTTTTATAACTCACTTTCCCTTCAACCATACCCATTTAGTCCATAAAATATAAATGCGGCATTCAACTCCTAGATGCATTATGTCAAAGCATTCCAGGAAATAACATAGGTCTTCATTCAACAAGGATTTAATGACCATCTACTCTGATTCTGGCCATGTGTAAGATTGTGGAGATAAAACATTATCTTCTACACTTTCATGGAGTCATACATAGCCTCGTAAGTGATATGAAAAAAATCAACCAAGACACCAATTAGGTCATGAGTGACGGGATAAAGGAAGGGATAAGTGCTAAGGAGATACACAGAAGACATTTTTTCAAGAGGCTTGGAATTGCTTACAATTTATATACATCCTTTTTACCCACATTTCCCAGAGCTATACCAGATGGGGGGAAAAGATGGTCTCTATATTAGCAGCAGTTGCAAAAATTAAACTGATTGCTCAGCCCTTAGCATAAATCTCTGAAATCACATCTCAAACTCTTTTGTTCTTGTTCAAATTTATAAGAGTTATATCATGCATCCTTACAAATAGCATCCTTTTGTTTTTTTATTTATTATTTTATTTATTTATTTATTTATTTATTTTTAAGAATGAAAGAGAGAAAGAGGAAGAGATTTGAGAAAAAGAGAGAAAAGGAGAAAGAAAGAAACAGCAAAAGAGAGAAAAAAAAGAATGAAAGAGAGAAAGAAAGAGGAAGAGAAAGAGGGAGAGAGAATAGGATTCTTGTTTTATTGCCCAGGCTAGAATACAGTCTAAAAATGGGTATTAAAAACCTCTTTTATGCCAATAATTGTGTTTAACAA